>CM056395.1:4205265-4377765 GCA_029718625.1 Synaphobranchus kaupii | reverse complement strand
AGGCTGTTATTTAATAAGGCTAACGTTACTTACTTGGTAAAAAATCAAGTAATAAAAATTGTATTACCGAAAAAACTGGAGACTGCTTTTTGTTTGACTAATGCACGGTAACGTTAGCAATGTCGAAATTCACTCCACATAAAATGCACTTAGCCAGTGGAGAGCATAGGACGAAGTTCAATGTAGGTTTTACATCGTTAGCTAACGCTAAGTAGCCAAACCAAAAGGTTTTGGGAGATAGCTAAAGGTGCTAACTCCACTAGCATACTGGTCTACGTAATATACAAAAGCGTTAGCTTGTCATGCTATGTCGCGGTAGGTAGCGTAGGCTACTTCTGCAGGCTGTTATCTAATAAGGCTAACGTTACTTACTCGGTAAAAAATAAAGTAATAAAAAATGTCTTACCGAAAAAACTGGAGAGAATGCTTTTGAGACGGTCGATTAGTACAGTTGTATGCAGAACATGCCATAATGAATTCAACACTAGTGACAATGAGAATTGCGATGTGATTGCGATGGGTCTAATGGTCTAATACTAGCCAAATTCACACATTAAAAGGACGAGAATGGGTGAGAATGTCAAGGTCATTGCTAGCCACTTGAGGTACCGCCTATGGGTACCGCCCACGTCCCGCCCCACGTCCCGCCCGTTCCGTCTATGGTTCCCGCCCCTCAAAGTGAGTGAAATGACCGGCAGTAACCCGACTCAATCTGTCCCCTGATTGGTCCTGAACAAATGTCAATACCCTGTCCAAACGACACAATATTTTAAAAAAATCAGCACATGCACAGGCATTAGATGAAGGAAAGGCACCTATTGCAATAAAAAAAATTTTTGTAAAAAATTTATTTACTGAGTATTTTGACCAAATTGCTGCCGTTCACTTACATGGGGAAAGACCTATACTGGAGCCAGCCACAGTGGCGCTAGTGAGCAACGGCACAATGGCGGCTCCCAGGCCAACCAGGAAATGGGCTTCAAAACGAAATCCCAGTCTTGGCCCCTTGAGTACAACGCGCAATTATGACAACGCGTCCAGAAACCGCCTCGGATGAGAACCCAGGTAGGCAATATGTGTGTTCAATTGTTCCGGACGGCGTGCCAAAAGAGCAAAAGAGTAGCCTAGTACAAAAACAACCGTGTGGTAGGCTACCCATACGTTAGCTAAATGGCTGGCTAACCACTGCTAGCACTAATCTTTCCATAAAACTGAATGCACGTCAGTTTCAAACATACCCCTTTTTATTTTGATTGCATGCGCAACAATTGTATTTTGCTGCCATCTACTGCAAAGGGGTTATCTGGAAGATTGGCTGACAAATAAAAGGCTAGAGAAGTTGACAAACAACAGAACAAACACACTTAATGTATACAGTTTAGGATTTTGACGGAGTGACTGATTCTTTGTAGACGTTCACGGTTTTGTTATTCACTTGAGCAGCTCTATTTAAAGTAGGATTCTGAAAATGAGTAGGCTTGGGGGTACAACTGAATGAACTCCTGTACAATAATTACTTGGCAAGTCTTGGCTATGTCTTGAGTACGACATTCATGCTTTAAAAATACGTTTACGTTTAGGGGCTCCAGAACGTTCGGAGCTGCATTTGGTCTGTGAGGTAACAAGTGGCATCCAGGAATCTTGGCACTAACGTAGTTACATTCCATGATAGGCGTGACGTCACAATAGTATTAGTATCAGATCTTATAAAAAGTTCAGTAATAACCTATTTTTATACAGTCTATGGTAATAACTTAATTTTAAGTATCATTATTTTGCCTTCAGTAGACTGCACTACAAAATGGATTGGTTTAAAAAACGTTGGGTAAGTCATGCAATATAAATATGGTTATTTGTATGTATTGTAGCCTACCAAGCTCTCTGCTCTCCCCATATGCCATCTCATTTATTTCAACTTGTTGGGTACTTAATGCTTCTAAAGCAACTACAGTTGAAGTTGGAAGTTTACATACACTTAGGTTGAAACTCATTTTTAACCACGCCACAGATTTCATGTTAGCAAACTGTAGTGTTGGCAAGTCAGTCTTCTTTGTGCATGAAACATAAAAGACAAGACAGTTTCTTTCTCTTTTAATTCACTATATCACAATTCCAGTGGGTCAGAAAGTTTACATACACTAAGTTGACCGTGCCTTTAAATTTTTAATATTTGGTTGCATATCCTTTGGCTTTGCATGCCATGACTTCTGTGTCTGTGTCTGTGTCTATGACCCAACAAATATCAAAAGACTCTTGATATCTTATTTTCTGGTACTGTTACAAGCGATACTATAACGTCTCTGTATTTGAATGGATCTCTATGGGAATTGGGGGATGGGACTAGATTTAGCTGTAAATTACACTGGAACAGTATGGAAACACAATGGTTGGCTAAATGGCTCTAAGTCATCAAGGGTCTGACGTATCAAACAAGCCTTAAATCATAACTCTGCTGCCAGAAATACAGTAGATATGGATGGATAACTTGAAGGGTTTCTTCTCCTGACTTATTTTTCCATAGAGTTCAATAGGAAAATTTGTCAGGAGAAGCAACTCTTATAGCGATCCATCCATATCTACTGTATATCTGGCAGCAGTGATGGTTTGAGGCTTGTTTGATACCTCAGACCCTTGATGACTTTTACCAATCATGTATTCCATACTCTTCCAGCATAATTTATAGCTAAATCTAGTCCCACCCCCCAATTCCCATAGAGATCCATTCAAATGCAGAGACGTGATAGTATTGCTTGTAAGAGTACCAGAAAATAAGATATCATGGGCCCTATCTTACACCAGGCGCAAAGCGGCGCTAACCCAAACGCAAGTGTCTTTGCTATCTTACACCCGGCGCTAGGTTCATTATAACGCCTAACGCTTACGTCCTTTAACTAGCATGTATTCTTGCGCCCAAGTGAACTGGGCGTGTTGGTCTTAAGATGAGGAGTGGCCAGGATTCTTTTTGGCGTATTGCTATCTTGAGCCAGCAGAAAGCGCTTGCGCTAGAACCACCACAAACCTGGTCTAAAGTCATGTCGCAGTTGTTTACATGTTATTTTAACGGCACATATAAGTGCGTCTACATAGGCGTGTGCACAACTCGCGTACCCTCCTGTCTGTTACACACAGGGGCACACACAAGCATGACTAAAATATCTAGATCACAATGTGAAATATTATTATTGTGTAGGCTATATCAAAAATGCATAATAATAAAAGGTTCCATAGGTCCACATACCTTTCCCTCGGCGAAGGGAAACGATGCCACATTACATTGCTCTCAGCCCACTCCATCAACATCCAGGCGATGTGCGATGGTACGGGACAATGGCTATCCATTAAAAGGAGCTGATAACACCTATATCAAGCCTAATGCGCAAATTGTCATTTACACCTAATGCGTGAATTGTCATTCAATGGAAAACTCGCGCACTGCAATAGACGGACATTTGAGTTCTGAAAATGCGCTTCAGACGTCATTACAATACAGCTCTGTTTATCTAGGAATACAGCCTGTAAGTAAATAGAATGGTTTGTGACTGAAAAAAGTTCAAAACCTTGTCCAGTGAATATTGCTTTTATTGTTTTTCAAATAGCCTAGGCTACAGCGGATTCGCTGTGCATACATAAGGTTTTTTCGATAGCCTATGGTTAAAAAACGGAGATAAATGTCATCATGTTAACTGAATTGTAACCTTAGCTATGCCTTCATATTTTTTTAATTACAGTGACAAGGTTTCCATACCCTCAGCTTATTAAACCCCCGCTGATTTCACCTGTTATTCCATAACTGAACAAAAGATTTTAAAGAGAACTAAGCGGCTAATTAGAAACAAAATTTGCAGCACGTTACAAAATTAATTTACAATTAATTTTAATGCCATTATCTGCATGTGCGCTTTACAGGAGCAGTTTCCTCTGCTGTAAATCGCACTTTTCACTGTCTTCCTGGGAAAGTGGATCGTTTTAAAGCATTAGGCTACCAGTAAAATAGGTTGGTCGCATTTCCATAAGCAGGACATTATAAAATAAGGGAAAATATGCTAAACCTATGGGTTGCCAACCTGACAGATTTATTATATTTAGTGTCATCATTAAGGCGAAATAACGTTATTTATGTTATTAATCAAAATTAGAATGCAGGTAGCCTAATGAACTTCGGATGAAGCTTGAACATGAGTTCATTGCATAATCAAACAAAATTTGTTAAACAAGCAGGCTAATTTGGCTTTTTCTAAGGTGAGACGGAAGCAATTGGTCGCTTATTCTCAGCTGTTGCAGGTGCTTTTAACTAAATTTAACCGCATATATTTTGTAAACAGCACTGTCAGGAATTACCGGGAACTCATAATGGTTAGCCCATAAATTTGGCTTTTTCTAAGGTGAGACGGAAGCAATTGGTCGCTTATTCTCAGCTGTTGCAGGTGCTTTTAACTAAATTTAACCGCATATATTTTGTAAACAGCACTGTCAGGAATTACCGGGAACTCATAATGGTTAGCCCAAATAATATTGATCATAGGCAACTATTGATCCATACAGCCTATTCCTTGATTGCGCACTAAACACGCACAAGCATGTCTGTTTCGCCATCATAAGCATTCCGCCAAGGTGGAAAAGCAGGCTTTTAAAGGGAATGGGATATAACATTGTGATTGGTTTATTGCATGTCATGCCCAAGACACACCTATAATTAATGAAGAGAATAGGTTCAGCCCAGTTGCACCTTGCGCTGTGCTTAGCGCCCAAAAAACACGCCGTTAAAATAGCAAAAGTGGACTTGGACATGCCCTAAATGGACTTAGCGCCATGCGCTTAGACCAAGCGCCAAGATCGCCAAGATAGGGCCCCAAGAGTCTTTTGATGTTGTTGGCTCACAGACATCAGGAAGTCATGGCATGCAAAGCCAAAGGATATGCGACTTCTTCTGACCCACTGGAATTGTGATATAGTTAATTAAAAGTGAAATAATCTGTCTGTAAACAATTGTTGGAAAAATTACTTGTGTCATGCACAAAGTAGACGTCCTAACTGACTTGACAACACTATAGTTTGCGAACATGAAATCTGTGGAGTGGTTCAAAATGAGACTTCGACCTAAGTGTATGTAAACTTCGGCTTTATAAACCTTGGCAGAGCTTCTTCCTCAACAGCCAAAAAGGATAAATACAGTGTTATATTATAAATTTTATAATATAGCCAAAATGCAGTGTTACTGTATTACTGTGTTACTGTACTGTGCAGAGACATCCTGTACTAACATTTTTATTTATTTTAAACAGACCAGGAAGGATTCTAAACAATTGAAAAAATTGAACGACAAAATGGGCTACAAGATTAGAAAAGAAATTTTGGAGATTGAAAGACTGCAGGACTTGGGAGCAGTGCTGAAAAGTCAGAGAGAGACCATGCAGACAAGCTTGGACATGCAGAGGCAGGAGATGGATCGTGAAATCAGAGCTCTAGAGTTGCTCAGGGAGGAGAAGGAAGAGATTGAGGACTTAAGCAACAATCTTAGAAAACGCATAGAGATGGAGAGAGAAGAGTATGTTGCAGAGAAATTGAGTTCACAGGAAAGGTGGAGGAAAGACATGGAGAGCTTAAGGGAGGAGGAGGATAAACTGCACGACAGACTGAAGCTGGAGTGGGAAAAGTCAGAGGGACTGAAAACAAAAATCAAGAAGGAAATAAACAGGGTGAAAGAAGAAACTGAGAAAGAGGAAAGGAATCTCAGCAGAGTGAAGGAGACGCAGATGGAGTTGTTGGAGAAGGAAAGAGTGATTTTGCAGGCGTTGGAGAGAGAAAGGAGTCAGAAGCGAGAGGCGGTGAAGAGCGCGATGGCGGCGCTAGAGTCTGTGAGGAAGAGTTTCCCCGGTGACTTAATGCGGAGGAAGAAGGAGAGAATGAACGTGGTGAATCGGAGGCGGGAACAGATATTCCAGTTTGAGGAAGAAAAACAGGAGATGCTGAATGCTCTACAGAGAGAGAGAGAGAAAAATCAGGCTGAGAGAGAGAGGCTGGCGGCGGAGAAGCAGGCGATAATTGAAAACTGGCAGAATGAAAGAGCACATTTGAGGGAGGACATTCAGAGGATCAGACAGCAGTTTCACACTGAGAGAGAGGAAATTAACAGGCAGCGGGGAAATGATCTCGAGTCCAATAAGATGATGAATCGGAAATTGACTGAGATGATAAAAGAAGAATTAGAGAGCGAGAAGAGCAACATGAGAGTTGCCTTTCAAGTCAATGTAGACAAAATGGAAGCTGAAAATGCAGAACAGAAAGAGAGCATGCTCAATGAAACCATGAGATTGAGCGAGCAGTTTCAGAAAGAAATTGATTGTTTGCATGAGGAGAAAAAGCGGACCAAAGCCCACTGGCTGAAAAAGAGAGCTGAAGTTGAGGAAGATGTGGAGAAAGAAAGGGAGATGTTGATGGAAGAGCAGTTGGGACTGGAGAAACAACTGGAGAAACTAAAACGGGAGAAGGACAATAAGAGGATTGCTCAGGAAGAGTTGCTGAAAATGAAGTTGAAGAGCCCTGAAGTGGAGGACATGAAACTGGAATGGGCAAAAGTTGAGGTGGTGAGGAGGAAGTGGTGGGCAATAGAGAAAGAGGTGATACAGGAGAGAAAAAAAGAACTAGAGAGAGAAATTCTATCAAGCCGAAAGCAGTGGCAGGCAGACAGACTGAGGCTGATGGAAGAAAAGAAAGTGGCAGAAGATCAAGCAAAAAAAAAGGGAAAATAAAGCTGTGGTTTCTGTCACTGACGGGCTGCAATAAATAGCAAGGAGGCGGGGAGGAATAAAGGAAGAGAGGAAATGACAAAGGAATAAAAATATAAAATGAAGGAAGAAAGTTGAGAAGAAGAGGCAGAAGAGGAATTAATTGGATGTTGCAAATAGAGAGGCACTAACGAGTTAAGCCACAACCAACTGGCTACGCATGTGAGGGGCCCGGTTTCAGAGAACCAGATGCAACAGGAAGGGGGATCAGAAAAAGTCTCCCACGAAAGTGAGGACCACTAGAGGAGGCGAGCAGTACGCGCACGGAGCAGAAAAAAAAGAAAGGGAATAAAAACTCCCGGCGTTTAAAAATCAACTCTGGAGAAGTGGGCGAGACTCGAAGACATGGGTAGAAAATATAGGTAGAAAATGTCCCCCAAGCTCACCAATAGAGCTAAACAAAAGGGGGAGACAGAAACAGAGAAACACCTCCGGCACGTAAAACTATACCGGCCGAAATAAGGAGGTGAAAAGTGGATTTCAGTGTTCTACAGGCCCTGAACAGGCTCACTGTAGTTCCCACTCCACCGACTGCTACCTCGCCTATCAGGCTAGAACTACTGAATGCTCAGTCTCTCACAAAGAAATCCCTTCTGCTACATGAGCACATACTGGACAAGAGGCTTAACATTATGTGCCTTACTGAAACCTGGCATCCGCCTGGGGTTTATTCAGCCCTAAATGAGGCCTGTCCACCTGGTTACAGGTACATGAAGAAGGCACGAAGTGTTGTGCATCGTGGTGGTGGCCTAGCCATCATACACAGAAACAACTTGAACTGGCCTCTCCTACCTCTGCCGGAGCTCACTTCCTTTGAATGCCTTGCTCTAAAGTGCAAATCTCCTCACTCCATGACCCTGGTTCTTATTTATCGATCCCCAAGCCCACCTCAACCTTCATCCCAAAAATCTCTGACCTTCTCACCTCCCTCTGCTCCACCTCCACCAACATTGTGATCCTTGGAGATTTCAACATACATGTTGACTCTCCCAAGGGTCTTTGTAGCTGAGTTTCTGGGTTTGTTGGACTATCTGGACCTGAAGCAGCATGTAGATGTCCCCACACTCAATCGGGGCCACATACTTGATCTGGTAATCACTGACTCTATCCCCATTAACAACTTACAAGTCAATGACCTTGGTATGTCTGACCACGTGGCTGTCTCTATGGATCTCTCCTTCCTGCCCCCTCTCACTCAGTCTAAACAAAGCATACGTTTCCGCAACTGGAAAAACATCTCCCCAGCTAACATCACAAAGGACCTATTAAACCTCTCTCCCCCAGCCTCCTCCTCAGTGGGTGAAACTGTGGAGTTCTACAACCAAGCATTGAGCAGCATCTTTGACCTCCGTGCCCCCTCCAAAACTCGGATGGTCACTTTCGCTCGCTCTGCTCCCTGGTTCACCCCTGAACTGAGACTACAAAAATCCACTGGCCGCATCCTGGAGCGGCGTCTAAGACACTCTGGGCTCACCGTCCACAAATTGGCCTTCCATGAGCACCAAAAATCATACTCCAGGGCTCTGCGAGAGGCAAAGTCATATTACTATTCTAACCTCATAAACAGCAATCCTGGGAATTCCAAGAGGTTGGAACTGGTTGTTAACCAGTCTCTCCGCGCTGGCTTGGTCCCCCCATCACTCAAGACTGCAATTATCAGCCCCCTTCTCAAAAAACCCAACCTGAATCCTGAGGTTCTGGCAAACTACAGGCCAATCTCCAACCTCCCTTTCCTTTCTAAAGTATTGGAAAAAGTGGTTGCTGCTCAGCTCCAGGAACATCTTCAACAAAACAACCTGTTTGAGAAGTTTCAGTCAGGGTTTCGCTCTGCCCACAGCACTGAGAGCGCTTCTCAGGGTTACTAACGACCTCCTGATGGCTGCCGATGCTGGCTCGCCCTGTCTCCTGATTCTCCTCGACCTCAGCGCGGCGTTCAATACTATTGATCACACCATCTTGATCGAACGCCTGGAAGCCAGCATCGACCTCACCAGCACAGCCTTGAACTGGTTCCATTCCTACCTCCATGGCAGGACGGAGTACATCTCCTTTGGTGGGGCTAGGTCTCGCACCCACACAGTCACCTGTGGTGTCCCACAAGCGTCTGTCCTTGGGCCAGTTCTGTTTATTCTTTACATGCTCCCTCTTGGCCAAATCATCCGCAAAAATGGTGTCTCCTTTCACTGCTACGCTGACGACACCCAGCTCTACATCAAAACTGCTCCTTCTCCCTCTGTTGCCTGCACCTGTCTCACCAACTGCCTTGAGGAGATAAGGGCCTGGATGAAGCAAAACATCCTGCAACTGAACAGCACAAAAACAGAGGCCCTCCTTGTTGGCACCCCCCACCAGATTCTGCACTCCCCCATAACCCACCTCACCATTGCCGGACAAACTATTCCTCTCTCCTCCTCAGTCTCAAACCTTGGCATAAAACTGGACCCTTCCCTCACATATGACAACAGGGCTCGACATTACCATCTGCCCGGTGGCCCGGCGGCATATTTTGAACCCTCCGGGCCACTACGGGCCAGCTGATTAAACTTTTCAATGGCCCGTGGGGCCAGTAGCCAGGCAGGCTATACAAAAAAAATACAATACAGTTAAAAATACAATACAGTAAAAGACAATCTCCCACTATTTTCTTTCAATACTAATGATGCGATGTGAATAAACTTCGGTGAAATCGCAGAGCGCCGAGTGAGCGCGCATCTCACAGCTGCGATCGCGTCCTTTCATCACCGTGACAACGGGAGCACTCGCAATGTTTGGTGAAGTTGCCACTGGTCCAGGGTCAGTTATTTTTTTCGAGATATCGACGCTCACTAGATCCCTGTCACTCGTATAGCGCACCGCACGCAGCCTTGGAAAGTTAAAAAATGTTCCTAAAACCACCGTGCCAGGGACAAACACCAGGGGAAAACACGGGAAAGAAAAGGAAAACACCAGAAGAACAAAAAGAGAGTGATAGGGAGTACGAGGCGAAAAGGGTGAGGAAATTTCAACCCCAATGGCTGGAGCGGTGGGGTTGGCTGGGCTATGACCCCGTCAGCAATAAGGTTTCCTGTCAGCTCAGACAAGTGAGTGGAATATATATAGTCGATAAGGTAGCTAGCTAGCTAGCTAGCTAGTTAGTTCAGTTTTGGCGATGTAGTTATTTCACAGAGACGCCCGAGTAGGCAGCGCTCCAGTTTCAAAAACTGAAGTTTGCATTGTGCCTTAGCTTGATACACATTGCCACCTAGCGGTTTTGAGAATACACTGTGCTAGCCAGTCTACTTGACTACAGTATCATCCAATACTTTTTAATGTGTAACGTTATATTATATTATAATTAGGGATGCACAGATCCATTAATATTCGGTTTCGGATTCGGCTGGATTTGGTCCTTTTGTAATGGCCCGTATTTAACTTATTGCGTTCACATGGACGTAAGAAATGTCAAGGACAAAAATTAACCGCCCGTCAAAAATTTACGTTAGGCTATTATTATTATTATAGCTAGCTAGTAATTATTATAGCTACTTATTTATAGCTAATTGCTAGTAGTGGTTGATTTATATTATTGTACTAGCTAGCTTTACCGATCTCTAAATCTGGCGAATTTCCCGAAAATTTCAGTTATTTAATGTGCTAGCCACAAACTAGCTAGTACAAACACTGAACAATATATTTTCACCGGTGAAATGCAAATTTAATAATAAAATTCTGGAAGTGAGATGCTGAAGGAACCCCAGGCATAGCACATGTTGACGGGTGGAATCATTTTGACGTTACACCGCCTCTTCTGCCTGACATGCGTAGTTTTGAAAAGCCGAAAGAAACCGGAGAAAGGTGTTTACATGCTCCAAAAAATCGAAAGTTTGGCCAAAAAACCAGGGGTGTTAATCGGGTTTCGAAAACACGGATTATGACCTTACATTATCGGATAAAGGTGTTTACATGACCATTTCAGAGTATTGCCATAACCGGGTTCAGATCGGAGTATTACTGTGCATGTAAACGTACCCAGTGTTAAAAAAATTATTTCGTCTTTTTACAGAGCGCGGTTATAACGTTACCTGGTTGTTTTTCTTTTATCATTAACGTTATCACAGGCTATTTGGGTGATCGCACGACAGATTGGTTGTTAGGGACTCTTTATAGAACACGTCCATAGAAACGTGAGGTCAGCTGTTAAAGTTAGCTGTCACTGTCTCAGTGAATACTTGGCTACTGTAGTGCGTGCGAGATGGAAGCCACGCGCCAAATCTCAGCATAAGGCAGGCACACAAATTAATTTTGGATTGAAATTAACTTTATTTCTGCATCCCTAATTATAATATTAATAACAATAACACATGAATTATATTATTTTAAATATATATTAGGTTCAATTAGATTTAGTTATATTATATAAAATATACAGTAAAATGGACTAGTAGATCTCTATAGTATGTACATTTTTGGTGTATTGTAGGGATTCAGCACTCTTCAAGGGTCAGGTGGTAGATCGGTCCACAGGGTTTGATCCAAATTGTAACATTTTTATTTGCCGAGTCAATATTAACAGGGTCATACTTCCTGGGCCAGTTATGTAAGAAGGTCACTGGCCCGGAGGGCCAGTAGCAAATTTACCTTAATGTCAAGCCCTGGACAACCACATCAAGTACATGTGCAAGACTTCCTTCTATCACCTCAAGAACATTGCTAAACTCCGTCCCATTCTCTCACTACCTGATGCAGAAAAGCTCATCCATGCCTTTGTCTCCTCAAGACTGGATTATTGCAATGCACTTCTCATCGGGATCCCCGACTGTAGCATTACAAAGCTACAGTATATTCAAAACAGTGCCGCCAGGATACTGATGAGAGTGCGGAAGCACCACCACATCACCCCCATTATCGTATCCCTCCACTGGCTCCCTGTCTCCTACCGGATCAAATTCACCCTTCTCCTGACTTTTAAATGTAATTATGGAAACGCTCCCACCTACCTAAAAGAACTTCTCACACCCCATAACCCCTCCCACTGCCTCAGGTCAAGCAACAACCTGCTCCTTCACACCCCCAGGACAAAACTGGTCACAATGGGGGACCGTCCTTTCAAGAAAAGGGGCGGCGACAAGAAAAACTGTGACAAGGTAAAGTTAAATAGCATTTAACATATTTATAACATCTTGACAGGATTAACAAGACATGCATAGGTTTGCAAAAAAACTGTGTATAGCCAACTGCTTATATAATTCATTCTTAAAAAATCTATTTTTATAAATGCTTTTTTTATTTTTCAAAATTCTAGAACTCAATTGCATTCAATTACCAGTAATGATTGTTACATCAGCATTAGAATGTTCAAGAACATTCTAATCACATTGTGATCTCATACTTCAATCCCTTGAAGAGTAGGTTTTTTTAGAATGTTTCTTAGTGCTCTAGAACTCTTTAATTGCTTTCAATTACCAGTAGTGATCAGCATTAGAATGTCCAGTTAAGAACATTATAATCACATTTGTGATCTCATAATTTAACCCCATGAAAAGTAGTTTGTTGATGAGATGGACAACTGGACTGCCATGTAACGTTAAAACAATACACACACATCTTACTAATATTGTGAATGTGCAATAGTAGACACAGCAAACGGTTTTCATTTTTTACTGTTGGAAAATCAGCTCTCGAGCAAGTTCAAATACGGTTAAACGCGGGCGTGCCTAATAACGGGCGATATAGCTTATAGTATGATGAGATGGGATGGGATGGGAGCCAGCATAAATACTTCCTGGACACTTGCTAAATTGAAAAAATATTACACATATTTACACCAAACTGCTTAGCTAGCAGTCAGTTGATGTAACTAAGATATTCAAAGTTACATTATAGTTATCAGCCAACAACCTATATGTTATGCCATCATTATGCATCTTCGAGAGGGGTGCATAGTTGGACAGACATGTCAATTTAATTCAATTTATCTGTAATTTAGCAAAGGTTTTACTCGGGTATAGCCTGGTTACAACCTAGCCGGTTACAAAAACTCACTTTTAAAACACATTTAGACATATGTGGGAAATTGGGGGTCATATGGGGATCAAGCCCTCCGGATATGATAGATTGCCAGTGGTGAACCGAGCTGCAAAACAGTTTTCCAGCTAGCAACTCGCCTGCAAAATACACTGGGAGCCGGCCAACTTGTCCGCTGACCCGCTAACCTCTTGCTATCTGGGCGTTTTTTCCAGTAACGTTACACAAGATGGCATTTCACTGACTTCAACATGTTCACTGGGGTAGGTTATAGTGTAATGTAACACTTATCTTGAGATGTGAAGTCTGTCCTTAGAAATATTACACACGTGAAAGCATTTGAAAACCATTTAATTATTATGCAAAAGATAAGTGGCATGCAAACTTCATAACTGTTAGCTAACCTATAGCTACCGAGCAGCTGTATGCTCCTTGCAAACTAATCATAACCATAGTTCAGTGGAGATATATATATATATTTTTTAGTTCCAGTGGAGATGGGATTTCAATTTGAGGCGAAAATGCAAATGGGCGTCCTTACATGATTGTACTGTGACTTAACTAGGATTACCACGTGACCATGTTCCAAATCTCATTGGTTTGTTCTTCCACGGCCCAAAGTTTTTTTTCTCTGATTGGCCAACGTGACATGACACGTGAAGGTGGTCATTTTGTCCCTTTTGCAGAGAGTAATGGCTGCCGCTGTAAATTTAGTTAACGACCAGAGCCACCGCGGAGTGGGTCTAGTGAGAACAATCAATGTTATGTGAAAATCAAAACAATAAATACATAGATAAATTATTGAATAGGTCTGTGCTATGATTACGTTCACATACTTAAATAACAATTATTGCACCTGCTTGTTCATTTTGCTTGTTTATTTACAGTCAGTGGTAGCCTATTGCAGTATTGGTGATCCCAACCGCTTTTTAAAGCTTTACGTGACCCAGCAGTCCTTGCGCGTCTAATAACGTGAGATGTTGCCTGAATAATGAGAAATCGTGATGGAAATGGCCACAGTGAAAATCATAATGTTAGCCTATTTTACCGGTATAGCCTCCCCGGAATGCCGATGTTAGACTAATAGAATGAACTATGGTGATCTTGTAATGTAACGTTGTGGTAGACCAATTAATGTCGAAGCCTACGTAGTGGCTCTCTTGTTAACATGTTATCACAACGGCAAATTCCGAAAAATGTGCCACGAATAGTTACTAAAAATGTTTTTATATCTATCTCGTTAGCTAACTACATTATGAACAAGCTGTTTGGTTAGCTTTAACTAGCTACTCGTTGTTTCAGCCCTGCATGGTCTGTGATTGTTTCCAACAGACCACAGCAGCCGTAAGCTGAGCACACAAGGCATCTCAAATTGAAATCTCACAGACTGATAATGTTAGATTTGCCATCTAATGTTAGCTATCTAGCAACATAACGTCATTACAATGTAATAGCCTATATAGCAACTGCCTACACCACGACAGTGAAGCTTGTACGTTAAAGTTACTATTCGATTCATAACAGGAGTATACGATTAACGTTAAATTAGCTGTTAGTTTCTTACCTAAGTGTAATTAACTAACGTTAGCTAACGTTCACGTAACTCGGCAGCTAGCTAGTGCCATTGACATAGCCGGCCCGTTAGCTACCTAGTAACAATCAAATCATTTGTGTAGGACAACCATGACAGTTATAGCTGGCATGTGCTAAAAGCTATAAACAATTGTTAGCTTCCGTTAGTTGTAGACCCAGCTATAATATGTAGGGAAGCTAGGTAGGCAACAGGTTTGTGGGTAGCTAACATTAGCTAGCTAGCTAAATGTTTCAGCTCTAGACATAGCTATCGTTACAACTTTAGCATTGTCGCTAACGTTAACTAGAAAGTGGAGGAGATCCGCTTTCTAAATCACATGGCTTGTTGAGCATAACGTAACGTTATATGTAATTCTCATGACTGAAGAATTACATTTTCATTTAGGTAAAGTTACAACTATGTAAGCAGGCTTATCAGCCAACAAGCTCTTATGCTATTCCATAATTATGCATCTTCGAGAGGGGTGTATAGTTGGACATACGTGTCAATTTAATTCAATTTATCCCTAATTTAGCTAAGGTTTTACCCGGTTATAGCCTGGTTACAACCTAGCCGGTCAGAAAACCTCACTTTTCAAACACATTTAGACATATGTGGGAAATTGGGGGTCATATGGGGATCAAGCCCTCCGGATATGATAGATTGCCAGTGGTGAACCGAGCTGCAAAACAGTTTTCCAGCTAGCAACTCGACTGCATAATACACCGGGAACCGGCTAACTCGTCCAGATGGCATTTCACTGACTTCAACATGTTCACTGGGGTGGTTATAGTGTAATGTAACACTTATCTTGAGATGTGAAGTCTGTCCTTAGAAATATTACACACGTGAAAGCATTTGAAAACCTTTTCATTATTATGCACAAGATAACTGGCATGCAAACTTCATAACTGTTAGCTAACCTATAGCTACCGAGCAGCTGCATGCTCCTTGCAAGCTAATCATAGCCATAGTTCAGTGGAGATATATATTTTTTTTTGTATTTCCAGAGGAGATGGGATTTCAGTTTGAGGCGAAAATGCAAATGGGCCTCCTCACGTGATTGTACTGTGATGTAACTAAGATTACCTCGTGACCAGGTTCCAAATCTCATCGGTTTGTTCTTAACCAATCAGAGTTCAGTGCGCCTATTCAACACTCACCGATGAGTTTTTTTTCAAATCATGCCTGGCCTGTAAAATGTGATTGCCTGCTTCTATTGATTACCATATTGTGAGCTGTTGGTACCTAGATTGCACTGGGGCGACTCAAAATGCTCCATTAGAAATACATGGCAGAGCTCCTCAGTAATACTATTTCCAGGCTGTGGCAGCCATCTTGAGGCGGTGCCACTTGTGGAAGAACCATAGAACTGTGGAAGAACAACAGAACTATACAAGAACTAGAAAAGCCAACTGCCTTCTCAAAACGGCACCTTTTCCACGGTCCAAATTTTTTCTCTGATTGGCCTTCGAGACATGTCAAGGTGGTGAATTTGTCCTTTTTGCAGAGAGTAATGGCTGCCGCTGCAAATCTCGAACCACGACCAGGGCCACCGCGGTGTGGGTTTTGTGAGAACAATTGATGTTATGTGAAAATCAAAACTATAAATACATTGATAAATTATTGAATATGTCTACGCTATGATTACATTTACCATCTGTGGTATTGATCCCAACCGCTTTTTCAAGCTTTCCGTGAACCAGCGATCCTTGCCTGGCTAATAATTGTGTGAAGCGGTGCCTTAATGATGTCGAAGGCTAACGTTACTGCAAATTCATATAAATGAGCCGCGAATAGTTAACGCCGGTCCGAAACATGTTTAATATCTATGTTATTAGCTAACTACATTATTAACAAGCTGTTTGGTTAGCTTTAACTACATTACTCATCGTTATGTTGAACGAAGCTGTGTTGAACAAAGCAGGCTCATTAGCCAACATATTAGCACACCCTCCCAGAAAGCAGGAACCTCCAGGTATGATGTTAGCTAGAGACGACTGCTAAATTGTGCTCTCAGAACTGTATACAGCTCTGTGGTTATGCTAAATGAAAGGTAACTTTGTTAGCTCGCAGTAGCAGTCAGTGGCATAGAAATGACAGGCTATCACAAAAGCCTGTTGATAATATGCCAATAGTAGCTTGATGTACATTTAAAAGAAAAGCCAGGCATAGTTATAGCTACTTTAGAACATATTTGGCTAACCTTAACATAACCCCATTGATGTATTCAGCTGCATTTCAATCTGAACATTGTTTTGAAAGAAAGTCGTGTTAAGCCATTTTTTCTGACGTTACAGTTTATGGTTAACTGCAATGGACATAGCTAACGTTATTTATGCTAACCTTCCAATATCCAGTAAGCTATCAGATCGGCTGACCAGACGTCCTGGCTTTACCCAGATATTTCGTCTTTTTGCACCGAAAATATTCGTTCGGACAGACGGACACTTGTGCCCCGTTTATGCGGTCTTAAAGTGCAGTAGCTATAATGTTATCTGGATTTGATGCTCAACTTCAGTTCCTTAATGCGTTTGATTTCTTTTGAGCGATGAGAGAGTGCAGCACACATCGTCATAGCTACAAGAGCAACATAAAATGGTAAACGCAGCCACAATAACTTTCCACGTTATGTAGGCCTAAAGCTACAATGTCCTATATAGCCTACAATAAACGGGAGCACTCGCTCTTCTTCGCAAACATTTATCGCATAATGCAGTTACTGTGTCATGCGGTTAGACAACATATATGCTATTTCTGCACGCAATGTATTGAAGGTGAAACATATAAACAGCTAATGTTTGACCAACCTTTCCCATATTAAAAGTTCTTTCCAGTCCAGGGCCCACCACAGACCCACTGAACAATCGATACGTGAAAACCAAAACAATAAATATATAGATACATTAACGTTATGTGTATGATATGTGTATGATATGTACATTCACATAAATAATGATTATTGCAGCCACTTGTTTATTTTGCTAAATCCGCCATCCTTGGAATAGGCAAGCTACATCGGTAGATCCCGAGTCCCGCCCGCTCTCACAAGCTTTCCGTGAGGTGTAGCCTAAATTATCAGAAATCGTGATGGAAATGGCCACTGTGAAAATTGTATTTTGAAAGTATAGGAATGTCCATGTTGGACTGAAATAATGAACTATGGTGAACTATTGTGTCTACGTTAGATAGATTAATGTTGAAGGCTTCGTAGGCTAACGTTACCTTGTTGAAATCGCCTCACAGGCTTACCAAAAATGTGAATTCAGATAAATGAGCCGCGAATAGTTACTAAAATGTTTAATAGCCATCTCCTTAACTAGCGTTATTAACAAACTTTGATTACATGGCAGAGCTCATCGGTAATACTATTTCCGGGCCATGGCAGCCATCTTGCGGTGGTGCCATTGCTGAAGAACCAAATTGAACAGGGTTGAATGGAACAACGTGACCACGTTTACTTTCTAGTTCTTATATAGTTTTGTGGGAAGAACCGAATTGAATAGGCCTCAGAAGTCGTGTTGTCATTTCCTCCAGATTTGTTAGCATTTTCGAGACTTCCGGATCAAAAAATAGACGGCCTATGGGAGAAATTAATGGGGTTTCCCTAATTCCTTCAAAATAATATATGACATTTGGACGTTTGTTTGTATATGAAAAAAAAAACATTTCAGCCATTTTTTATAATCTAAAAAAATTGTGTAATTTTAAAAAGCAAATTGCTAGCAGCTAAGTGGTTAGCACACTCATAATGTCAACCTGACCCGTACGTCGCGCAATTTCAACATCGCACTAGTGATGGGCAAAACAGTTCACTTCAGTGACACGAATCACTAGAATCAGTTCATTAAAAAGATTCGTTCAAAAGATTCGTTCACCGAATCGTTCAGTGCTTGGGCGGAGCTCCGACTGCGTACTGCGTAGTCCGACTCACTCAGTGAACTGACGACCGAACAGTTCATGCGGAAGTGCTGTCGCTTTCACAAATGCGCCAAACTCCGTTTACAAATCTTGATATTTTAAAAGTTTCCTCGTTGAATATCAATATTGGAGGTGAACGCTGGTTTTCAATGACTTTTAAGTCTTAACTGGCTGGGCCTGATTCTGGCAGTTTGAGCCGCTGATTATCACTCAGGATCACGTCACGTTAACTCACTGTGTCTAGTAGCTTCAGTGAACGGATCACTGAACTTGCACCGTTGCGTCACAGTTCGTTCACTCAGTGAACTGTTCAGCCGTCAGTTCACTGAGTGAACGAACTTGCACCGTTGCGTCACAGTTCGTTCACTCAGTGAACTGACGGCCAAACAGTTCATGCGGAAGTGCTGTCGCTTTGACAAATGCGCCAAACTCCGTTTACAAATCTTGATATTTTAAAAGTTTCCTCGTTGAATATCAATATTGGAGGTGAACGCTGGTTTTCAATGACTTTTAAGTCTTAACTGGCTGGGCCTGATTCTGGCAGTTTGAGCCGCTGATTATCACTCAGGATCACGTCACGTTAACTCACTGTCTAGTAGCTTCAGTGAACGGATCACTGAACTTGCACCGTTGCGTCACAGTTCGTTCACTCAGTGAACTGTTCAGCCGTCAGTTCACTGAGTGAACGAACTTGCACCGTTGCGTCACAGTTCGTTCACTCAGTGAACTGACGGCCAAACAGTTCATGCGGAAGTGCTGTCGCTTTGACAAATGCGCCAAACTCAGTTTACAAATCTTGATATTTTAAAAGTTTCCTCGTTGAATATCAATATTGGAGGTGAACGCTGGTTTTCAATGACTTTTAAGTCTTAACTGGCTGGGCCTGATTCTGGCAGTTTGAGCCGCTGATTATCACTCAGGATCACGTCACGTTAACTCACTGTGTCTAGTAGCTTCAGTGAACGGATCACTGAACTTGCACCGTTGCGTCACAGTTCGTTCACTCAGTGAACTGTTCAGCCGTCAGTTCACTGAGTGAACGAACTTGCACCGTTGCATCACAGTTCGTTCACTCAGTGAACTGACGGCCAAACAGTTCATGCGGAAGTGCTGTCGCTTTGACAAATGCGCCAAATTCCTTTTACAAATCTTGGTATTTTAAAAGTTTCCTCGTTGAATATCAATATTGGAGGTGAACGCTGGTTTTCAATGACTTTTAAGTCTTAACTTGCTGGGCCTGATTCTGGCAGTTTGAGCCGCTGATTATCACTCAGGATCACGTCACGCAGTGAACGAATCAGTCCACTCTGCACGCTCGCTGCCTCGCTCGGCGCCCGCCCGCCCGTGAATTTTTTTAATAATTTTTTTTTTTAATATAAACTTTATTTCGAACAATTTAGGAAACAAATTAGAGAAAAAAAAGAAAAAAAACTTTCTAGTATACAACACGCAAACACGGTACTCATTTCGGCTATACAATACTTAGAACAATACGTCCGAAATGGAATAGGAAGAAGCAAATGCGAATGATTCGTTCAGCACAGCAGAACTGGTTCGCAAGGGACGAATCACGTTCGCTCGCGGCAGTCCCTCCCCCTCCCTGCACGGTGCACGCTCGCTGCTGATCAGATCCGTTCGTGAACTGAACTGAACTGAGAAATGAACGGATCTTTTCAGTAAGTGATTCAGTTCAGTTCGTTCACCCAAAAGATTCGTTCTTTTGAACGAATCGTTCGCGAACGACACAACACTACATCGCACACAGGGCTGTTGCAAGCTACTCGTTTGCTGTGACCAGTGTAATTAATTATACATGTTTCTACTTGGTATATAAAGGTGGATTAAACTGATACGGTACGTTAGGCCCACTGTCATCCTAAATGAGCAAAAACGATAAAAAACCAATTCAATTTGCGCAGTAAACCTAACGTTAACCACTCCGGCTAACATAAACACCCAACCTGTCATATTGCAGTAGCTAACGGTAGCCCAATGTTCTGCTATACGTTAGATAACAGAAAAAGCAGTCTGTAAACAGGTTTAACATTACTGGTGGTGTCATTTTCTTTTAGTTAGGTAGACTAGCAGTTGTAATGTCTACACTCTCAGAAATAAACGTATGAAAAGTACCTAAGGGCTGTTTCACACCTGCCTTGTTTGGTTTGATTTCCCCCTTGCTGCGGTTCGTTTGGGCAGGTGTGAACACCGCAATCTTACTCGGGTGCGCACCAAAAACGGACCAAACAAGCAGACCGAGACCTTGTTGAAGAGGTAATAATAATAATAATAATACCTTGCATTTATATAGCGCCTTTCTCAATACTCAAAGCGCTTACAGTGATGAGGGGGCAACTCACCTCTACCACCACCAATGTGTAGCACCCACCTGGGTGATGCAGCGGCAGCCATTTTGCGCCAGAATGCTCACCACACATGAGCTGAGGTGGAGAGAGAGAGAATGATTATTAGCCAATTAAACTGGGGGATGATTAGGTGGCAGATTGAAAGAGCCAGGTTGGGAATTTAGCCAGGACACCGGGGAAACCCCTACTCTTTGCGATAAGTGTCATGGGATCTTTAATGACCACAGTGAGTCAATTTAGCTATTCCACCCCCTCCCGTCCGAAATCGCCCTACTCCCCTGCCATGAACATTATCATTGCTTAGCAATGTTGGGTTAGCTAGCTAGCAAGCTAATGATAGCTCATGGCAATTGCCGTGTTAACATTTAGCTAGCAAGCTAACAATAGCTTATGGCAAGCAGTTTTAATTTAACAGTTATTCGAATTCATTAAAGTCCTAACTAGCTGTCTAATGTCCTAGCTGGCTGGACATAAGTTAGCTAGCTACCGTGATTGCCTAGCTAACGTTACTAGCCAGCTGCTACAACTAGCTAGGTCCTAAGAGCAGCTAGTTTAACAGATCATTTGTCTGTCTAAGGTAGCTAGTAACAGTCAGTTAGCAATCCTACACAAAAAGGTTGTGTAACGTTAATTTATACAAATGGACAGAGCTAGCTAGCAAATGCATCTGATCTGGCGAGTTAAAACAACCCCCCCAAAAAATTTTAATAAAATAAAAATGTGGACATAGCAAGAGCAAGACTGAAACTTGAAGGATTCCAGTCAGCCAAATGCCTAAAATTTTAGATTCAAATGCTTCTGCATGAGGCCTAAGGGAAACAAATTATGCATGTTCATGTTCAATCACGTAATCTACAGAGACAACTAGCCAATATACATTATTAATTTTCATGGTGGTTCACATCACATGATGTGTAGTTTGATCGTGCTCACCTGTAGCCTATTTGCTTTTATAGCCTTTTATGGGCGGCAGTGTAGTATAATGGTTAAGGAACTGGCCTTGTAACCAAAAGGTTGCAAATTCAATTCCCAGGTAGGATACTGCCATTGTACCCTTGAGCAAGGTATCTAACCTGAATCGCTTCAGTATCCAGCTGTATAAATGGATAATATGTACAAAATGCTAAAAAGTTGTGTCAGTAGCTCTGGATAAGAGCATCTGCTAAATGCCTGTAATGTAATGTAATAGCCTAACGTTACTTTGAATGATGACAACGCGATTAGTCCAGTTCAATCATTTTATTCATAACTTAACGTTAGGTCGAGAAAAAAATTTCAACGTGCTGTAGGCTAACGTTTATGGAAGCATATCCGCGCCAAAATTCAAATGAAAATGCAAATCGCCGATTGCATTTCGTTTACATTCGATGTGCGCAAACAACATGACATAATTCAAATGAAAATACAAAAGGTCACTTTGCATTTTCATTTTCAAGTTAATGTACGCACTTTAGTATGACAATTTGAAAATGTTAATGCAAATCCATTATACATTTTCATTTTCTACGACACAACCCTGCGATAATTTAAATGAAAATGAAAAACCGCATTTGAATTAGCAATTTCTTATTGTAATCGCATGATCCATGACAAAAAGGAAATGATAATTCAATTCGCCATTTAACATTACATGTTCATGCTTTTGCGGCACAAGAGTGACATAATTCAAATGCAATGGCATTACATCCGTTTGCATTTTAATTTCCGCAAAAACCCTGCCAAAAATCCACACTGAAAATGCAAACTGTCAAAGCTGCCCATCAAGGCGGGGCCTCAAGAAAGGGGCGTTACAGGGGACTGTTCGGTTCAAACCAATGAACATATGATTCAATAGTTGTCTGTGATTTCGGTTGTCAGGCAGTTACTAGGCTAGATAGCGACATTTCCTGTGTTTGGGGATTATAGGCGAAATGATCGGAATTAAAAAGGAAACGAGGTAGCCTAAAAGTTACGACTAGCCATAGCCAGCCCAATGTTAACTAAATTAATTTCACAATTTAGCCTGCTTTCGTTAATCTGGTGTGGAAACTAGCCGATAGCCTAATGTTACGGGTTTCCGTGGCCAAAACCAGCCTGCTATTCATGGCAGGCTATGCCTGAAAAAATGTGCTAACGTTACCCTTTTCACCGTGGGCATTTCCATCACGATTTCTATTAATTATTGTTTTCTTTTAGATAGCCTTACCCTTAGGCTATGTGCAGAGCAAAGGTAACGTAGTCCACAGAAAGCCTGAGACAGCGATCTGTAACGTTACGTGACACAGCTTGAGCCTGCTACAGCCTAGCTATCAAAAACGGTGGATTTTGTATGGTGTAGCGTATGGAATCTAGGCTAATTAAATAAAAATATAAAATTGTGTAATTAGGCCTATTCCGCATAGGCTATGTTGTGTAGTATGGACTGTCATTCATGTCTTTACCCAGCAGATGGCAATAAAAGACTGAATGACAGCTTCTTTTTTTATTTGGTGAAAAAACCACGTTCGTATATAGTTCTGTGGTGAAAACACTGGGGAAACGACCCCGGCGGGCACAACCAAAGATTTTAGATATATGACACAACCGATTTTGATCTCCCTACTCACAAAGCCCGGCATCAACCTTGGGAATTTTACCTGTAGCCTCGGCTATTGTAATAATCTATATTTAGCCTAGTCATGAAGCAACATAGCCTACAGATGATTAAATATTTGTTTTTAATTATATTTTAATTGCATTATAACGTTACACCATAGGCTATCCTACAACACAATTCACCGTCTTTGGTAGGCTATTCGCACAGTCTCTGGAGCTTTCCAGATCTCAATGCTTTAAGATGAGGCGGTTAACCTCTATGACACTGATTTTCCTCTTGTAGCCTAGTTTACACAAAACATTTTAATTTGTTCAATTTAAATAGGCTCTTGATTATTGAGAGAACGTAAAAATTTGTCTTTTTAGAGGGTGTGCGAATACAGTGAGTTCCGACAGTAGCCTAGCCTATCCACACAGCTGTAAAAAATTAAATAATCCGTCAGTATATTGGCACAGTGCCATTATGCTCAGTCTTTTAAGAACATCGGCTACAGAATCATTTTCATTTAAATAGGTCTACCACTCAGACACGATTAGAGACATAAGCACTTATTTTATTGATAGCCTGCTTATTTTATTTTAGTGACATGGAATATAGGCTAAGCAACAGCCCAATGTTGGTTTATCACACAGCCCTGTCTAAGGCAACCCGGTGAACGGAAATCTATTGCCCTTAGGCTACGCAAGTCCTCCCTGCTATTAAGGTTAAGTTAGTAGGAACAACGGGCTGGCTAGGATCATCGTAACGTTTAGGCTACCTTGTTTATAGTTTATAGCATTTAGCCTATAATCCCCAAACACAGAGAACAAGGAAATGTCGCTATCTAGCCTGGTAACTGCCTGACGACCGAAATCACAGACAACCATTATGTTCAGTGGTTTGAACAGTCCCCTGTAACGCCCCTTTCTTGAGGCCCCGCCTTGATGGGCAGCTTTGACAGTTTGCATTTTCAGTGTGGATTTTTGGCAGGGTTTTTGCGGAAATGAAAATGCAAACGGATGTAATGCCATTGCATTTGAATTATGTCACTCTTGTGCCGCAAAAGCATGAACATGTAATGTTAAAGGTTGTATCAGCGATTTTGGGTGACGTCACTTCTGAAGCGAAATCCCAAACAAACAGAGCCAGCTCCAGCTCAGAGCCAATTATGTTATGTTTTAAAAAATAGTGTTCAAGCATCCAGAATTATAACCACGTTAATAACGTTTGTAAGAAACCAAACCGTTTGTAAATCCGTCAAGATTTCAGCGAGATAAGAGTATTAGCGTATTAGTATCACCCACCCCTTGTCGGTGATTGGTTGGAATACTGTTTATTTTGGTTTTGAGTGGTTGGTAGTACCATTTGTTTTTGTGTAAGATCTCGGAGCATAGGCTGCCTACAGAGACGCGGTTTTTTGACAGCCTGCTTATGGGGCGGGCAGCTAGCGGATCGTGAGGAAAAATCAGATGAATGTGATGATTTATGTTTCGACCCAAAATCGCTGATACAACCTTTAAATGGCGAATTGAATTATCATTTCCTTTTTGTCATGGATCATGCGATTACAATAAGAAATTGCTAATTCAAATGCGGTTTTTCATTTTCATTTAAATTATGGCAGGGTTGTGTCGTAGAGAGCGATAAAAATGAAATGTATAATGGATTTGCATTAACATTTTCAAATTGTCAGATAAAGTGCGTACATTAACTTGAAAATGAAAATGCAAAGTGACCTTTTGCATTTCCATTTGAATTATGTCATGTTGTTTGCGCACATCGAATGTAAACGAAATGCAATCGGCGATTTGCATTTTCATTTGAATTTTGGCGCGGATATGCTTCCATAAACGTTACTCTCGGTTTTGCAATCCGTAGGCTACACACAGATTTCCATGTTATTATAGTCTACATTACATTACAGGCATTTAGCTGACGCTCTTATCCAGAGCGACTTACACAACTTTATTTTTTAGCATTTTTTACATATTAGCCATTTATACAGCTGGATATATACTAAAGCAATTCAGGTTAAGTACCTTGCTCAAGGGTACAACGGCAGTGTCCTACCTGGGAATCGAACCTGCAACCTTTCGGTTACAAGGCCAGTACCTTAACCATTATACTACACTGCCGCCCATTATCGTTGCTTAGTAACCTAATGAATTCAGCAAAAGGCCACGCATCTATTAAAACATTAATTTTAAAGTTGTTGTCTTTCTTTGGTGAATTAGTAGCCTATAAGATAGGGCCACACCGTTTAATAAAAGCAATATGGAACTCTAACCTGTGGTATCCTGATGAAAACTGAGACTGCTATTATTGGGCTTGCTAGCACCTCACTTCACGTCCTGCCAAACATCCCCTAGCCTTGCCAATATTCATGATATATACCTACCACAGGTTCTCCATATCGCTTTAATAAGTATCCGTTTCTGTTAAATGCTATAACGTTATATGGAAGTAGCCTCATACATAGGCGACACATTGACACTGCCATGTTACATAAATGTTTGCTACCTAGCACAAACTTGTCTCACCAGAGACTCAGAACCGCTAGCTGTGACGCATATAACATGCGCAGCAGTGTTTTTTATTTATTTATTTATTTTCTATGGGCAGCAGTGTTAGCTTGTGCTAGCCGAATAATTATTTTGGCTAGAAAGCGGCATCAAAATTCAGTGGATCCAGTGCCATTTAAGAGAGAAATGTGTCCGGATAAAAACGTCCAAGTTTTAAACGGCAGCTTAAATCACTGACTGACACGGCGATTACGTGAAGCTCCCATTCATTTTCTCCATAGAGAAAATCGCTTTGATCCAGAAATCCATATTTGGGCAAAGGTTTTTGCTCTGCGTTACATCAGACTTCTGAGGCCTATAGGGTTGAATGGAACCATGTAACCATGTTGCCTTTCAAATTATTATTCTAATTATACAGTTCTGTGGTAAAACATCACTTCCGATGACGAGCTCAGAGAAGTGTCGTCTGAAATACCATAGATAGAGAACCATAGATGTGACATATGTCATAGTTAGTAGCACAATTTTTGAGACCATACCCAGGTAAGATGGTGGCCAGTAACCATGGTTTTATATCTATGAGCCAACCAGCTATCTGGCTTCTGAGACCCGATTATGACATTACAGCGGGTTAGAAAGTACATGACACTTTGCCATAGGTTCCTATTATAGCTGTACCCAGGTAAGATGGCTGCCAAATAGTTCCATTTCAGAATTCCAAATTACTATTACATTACATGATATGTCATATCTATGGTTCTATATCTATGGAAATAATGTTAGCTCAATCTACCGGAGCTTCCCCCCATTCATGAAGCCGCTTGTCTGGCTGAATATATAACTTGTTAGTTACTGATTAGCCTAACAGAAACAATTTTCTACAGAAGTGCTGACATCAAATTACAATGGAGACTTCTGGAAGCTCACACAAGAAACAGAAACTGAGTGACACGGCAGAGAATTTTGGAGAATTGGGTGAGTTTACTATTGCCTTGCGATCAGAATCATTCGCTAACCATTTACATCTTTGGGAAAAGGCTAGCGGTACCTTCACTGAGACTGCAGTCCATTTCGCACCAGCTTTAGCTAACGTTAGCTAAATGGGTTAAGTAACGTTAACTATCTAATGTTTTAGCCTGCTAATAGCCACTTTCTAACATTCGGCCAAATACTGCAGTTATATAGCGAACTTAAGTTTGCAGTAGCTACCGAGCTATGAATATGTTGCTGTGACAATGTCTTCCGGCAGAATACAACATTATCAGCTTTTTAATGACTGCCATTACAGGGAATGCAGAGAGCCACCAATGTTACATACCAAGCGCACCATGCAAGCCGAAACAAGCGCGGAGAAGTGGTCGGAACAAGGGGAGGCTTCAGGGGATGCTTAACGGGTAATGTTAAATCAGTAAATCTATTATTTTGATGTAGAGGATTGTAGTAGGATATGTTTTCTAATGTTAACCACAAAAGATTGTCAGGGGCCGGGAAGACCACAGTTAGTATGGCCATGGAGGCAGGGCCGGCTCTAGACTTTTGGAGGCCCTAGGCAAGATTCTAGCAGTCGTTTGACTCGGAATCAATAAGATACATGTTCCCTTTTCACGTTGATAAAAAAAAAACACCATTCGCAAAACTAAAGAGCTGTATACCACGCTGTAGATGAGATTTTGATGAAGATCTACATGTAGAAAATCCCGTTGTTCATCTGGAGTTTACTGGTGATCTCGCCCAGAGAAAAAAACATGGCAGCCAGCAACTTTAGCTGGCACTGGTTAGTAGAATTCTCAGTTTTTGGACTCGGAATCTATAAGATGCATGTTTCCGTTTCACGTTAATTTAAAAAAAACACCCATTCGCAATATTAAAATGCTTTATACCATACTGTAGACGAGATTTTGATGAAGATCTACGTGTAAAAATCTTGTTGTTCATCTGGAGTTTACTGACCTAGCCACTTCAGAAAACATTTCAGAGCGCCTCTTTGCCAACATAACTTGGACCAATCGGATTTGAACAATCTGCACGATGTCAAGACGGGTTGGCCACAATTTGAATAACACTTCATTTCACCATTACAAAATCCCTTCTAGGGTTATTTCGAATAAGGTGGCGAGCGCCTTATTTTTTTGGTGCCATTTTGCTTCTGAAGTGGCTGTAGAATTCTAAGTCCTGCAGGATGCGCGGCACATGTAACGTTTTCAGGACACCTAAATAGACGAAAGTATCGATACATACCGATCGATTAACACCTAAAACATTTCAGAGTGAGTTTTTCTTGTAATAAAATGTGTATTACTGCATGTTTATTACTTCCATGTGGTTGGATGTTTTATAATGACCCCATTGATTTCGGTACAGCGTTAAGTACAGGCACAAATGCTCGTAAAAAGTCAAATTAGCATAATCATTTCTGGCTTCTAAAGTAAAAAAATAACATTGTTGAAGTGTATGTACACTTCTGAAACAAATGAATAGCTTCATCTACTCTCGTTTAGTAGATTTCCTTGTTAAATTACATGTTGAAATGAGCCCAGATGTCAATTTTGTTTTTTGTTTGTGTGTGGAATGCCCATTGTGATTACATTGCGGGCAGAACGTTCGACCTCCCTACCTACAGATGAAGCAACTAAATGACTACTACTACATGCACAATTATTTTAAATGCTCACACATACCTGACTCACGTGCTGCACTTTCTTGTCGTCTCTTTTTAATTTGACGTTTCGCAGCACCCGATGGATGTTTTCACTTAGGTGGTCCATCATCCCATGTCATGTAGCAATTACGCACTTGCACTTGAACCTGACCCGAATATCACATTCGGTTGGGGCCTCAGCCAATCAGATAAATCTAGTGCTGTGGGAGGGGGGGCCTCCCCGAAATCTGTGATTTTCATTTGGTTTTATGATCACTGGCACGTAGGCTACTGTATCCAGTGAGAACGTTAACACTTTTTAGAGAGTTAAAAAAAAAGTTTTGTGAGGCCCTAGTTAAAAAAAAAAGTTTTGCGAGGCCCTAGGCATTTGCCTATTCCGCGGAGTACCTGGTGTGTCACGGCATCCCCTGTTACACCCTGGACAGAGACAATATCCGTCAAGGCCTGAACAAGAACTTGGGCTTCAGCCCCGAGGATTGTGAGGAAAACAACCGCCATATCGCAGAGGTGGCCCACCTTTTTGCAGAGGCCTGACTGGTTTGCATCGCAAGCTTCATTTCCCCATACAGCAGAGTGAGCCACTGTGGAGAGAAGTTTTCTAAGTATGTTGTTTCTTTCAGAAAGATCCATGAAGCTACTTCTTTGAGGTATTTGTGGACGTGCCCCTCGATGTGAACAGAGAGATGTACAAGGTCTCTACAAGCGAGCCAGAGCTGGAGAAATTAGAGGTAAAACATTCTATTCTTACTGTTGAATTGAAGCTCATGACACCCATCTCAGTTCGTCATGCAGTGTGAATGAGTGCATACAGCAAGTCGTTGACCTCCTACAAGAAAGGGTAAAGTGCTTTGAATAGTACAGCACAGTAACACCAGAATTGCCAGGTTGTCTGCCCAAGATAATGAACAGTGATGTTGCATGGCCCAAACTAAGAGCTGTTGCTCTTAATTTGTGCTCAGGTATTTCTGTTTTAACTCAAGATATGTATTTATGAAGTTGCATTTTGGAGGGAAAAATAAGTAGGGCCATATTTCCAATAAGGTCAAACTGCAGACACCTTTTTCCTTGCAGAAAGGCGCAGAAATGCCCATGCAGGAACGCCTTTTTTCTGTTTCCGCTATCCTATAGGCCTCAGACGTCTGACGTAACGCAGAGCAAAAACATTTTCCCAAATATTTCCGGATAGTTACTTATCTCGTAGAAGTTTGGGACCGTAAATCTCTGCTCTATTTCGCCTTTTTGTGCTTTTTCTCCGTGTATGGAGATTTGGGCGATTCTGTTCGGAACTGTAGTTCTGTTCGCCCTTCGGTGCATGTCGTCTCATAGGGAGATCGGGCGTTTCGCTTCTACTTAGTTCTTAGCTCGTAGAAGTATAGAGTAGCTGTTCTGGGTTCCATTCTCGCCTGTTAAGGGTTCTTACAGAGAGTCCTGGCGTTTGCTTCTACTAATTTCCGTGTTACTGTGAGCCAGTGAGTAGCTTTGGTACGTTTATTCCCCTTTTTGTCTCCTTCTCGTGGACTACGTTCCCCTTTGTTGTGAGTCAGGGTTTTTGTTTAAATTGAGAGGCTGTCGTGCTATTTTTGCGTTGGTCTTTGTTGCAGCTGTCCTCCGTCCTTTTTACCTACAGGAAGATTTTGTTCGGAACTATTGTTCTGTTCGTTTTCCGGGTATGTTTCTCCTTGTGTGGAGTTTGGGCGAGGTTGTGGACATGTTTGTGTGTGACTGCGCGTAGCATGGGAACGTTAGCTCTCTGTTCCTTCACTTCGTTACATTCTTTTACTGAGAGGCTAGGGCGGTTGTTTTATATTAAGCTTGCGTTAGTCTATATGGATAGTAAAGTTATGGGACGACGGTGCTCCGTCGGCTCACCTGTAAAATGTTTCTCTCTCCTGGGAGATCGGGTGTTTACCCCTTTGTTTTCTGCATTTGACTGCGAGCCTATTAATCTCGCCATGGAACGTTAAATCTCTGTTTCTGTTTTATTTATTTGTGTCTTTTCGCTACTCGCCCGTTCTTATGTGTCTCGTTGTCGAGACAGGGCGCATATTATTTCTGGCTATTCAGACCCCTGTCCTTGCGCTCTACTTGGCGTGTGACAGTTAGCCGGTTAGTAGCGTCTGTAGTGGTGTTTGTTGTTCGTTGTCTTGTCTCCTCCCTTAACTGCGGGGTATCCCGCCTTAGTGGCCCTAGGGCTTTAAGAATCCCCTTGCTGCGTTTGGCTCCTCCCACCTCACACGTCACGCCCCATTACAGAATGTCAAAGCCATTACCGGGGCCAGCGGCTTTTTAGGGGAATTTTTTTTTCTTAGACGGGTTTGTGTGGCTAATTTTATGGTGTTTCTTAGTTATTGGGAGTATCCCTTGGAGGTTCTTTTGTTTTCCAGCTACCCTGGTAGGTAGGCGCCGAGTGGGCCAGTTTACCTTGTTTGGTTTCCCTGCGGCCCACTACTTTATTATTTTGCCTTTTTTATTTTCGGGGTAATCCTGGGTGGGGATTTTTTCCCTGTCAGGGATACGCATTCAAGGGCTTTGGTCTCAGTTTGTAGGCCATATGCCCTTGAGTTCTGTGTTTAAAGTCGCCTCTTGCCCGGCACGCCTCAAGAAGACAGATAGGCATAGTAAGGTTTTGGGTAGGTAGCCAGGAACCAGGGTGCTGAGGAGTTTTCTCCAGGGTGCTTGTAGCCGGGCACCAGTTAGTTCCACACCCCCCTCACCCTTAGTCCCACCCTCCCTACCCTTCCAAAAAAAAAAAAAAAAATTGGTATTTTATTTCTCTCTTTAGGAACGTCCGCAAAGGTTTATTTCTGGGGTCGCCTGGGTCACCCCTTAGATGGGGGGTCCTGTCATGGTTTTCAACCCTGTTTCCCTATGCGGTCGTTTTCCTTAGTGGCCACGCGAGGGCGCTGCCCTTTTAGTAGATGCTTGCTCCGCCCTGCTGAGCTTCTGTTAGCGTCTACACCTGTGCGTGGTCACTGAGAGCAATTTAAGCCTTCCGTTTCCTTCTATCAGGGCTTTGAGATTAATTGTTCATTGTTTTGTACTGTGGTGTTTTTGTTGGCTGTGAGTTACTCGTACCATTTGGGCTACTCGCCTATTTTAACGTATCTTTGTTGAGGCAGGGCTTATTTCTTGCTGGCTTGGTAGTTACTTATCTCGTAGAAGTTTGGGACCGTAAATCTCTGCTCTATTTCGCCTTTTTGTGCTTTTTCTCCATGTATGGAGATTTGGGCGATTCTGTTCGGAACTGTAGTTCTGTTCGCCCTTCGGTGCATGTCGTCTCATAGGGAGATCGGGCGGTTCGCTTCTACTTAGTTCTTAGCTCGTAGAAGTATAGAGTAGCTGTTCTTTGTTCCATTCTCGCCTGTTAAAGAGATACTGCAGAGGCTTTTCTAAGGCCATTTTTTCCGCTTCAATTTGAACTGAAACTCGTGAGTAGGTGTGGTCATATGACGATGATGCCACGTAGTCATATTATGAATATTCATACGGTCAAGGAGTGAAAGGGTGTGTCTTGGTGAACTGACTCAGCCCCCTTCCAGCTCTCTCCTCACAACTAAATAAAATGGCTGTATTAGTTGAGCAACGTCTTCGCGAGGAGAGGACCCGGGATGTAACCGAATGGTAAAGCTAACGTTACCTAGCTAAGTTAGCTTGTTTGTCTGCCTAAAGTAACGTTACTATTGAATACATTCAAATACACAGCAAAACCCAGTCACACAGTAACGTTAGTATATTGAACATGGCTGGTTGTAGCGCCCTCATAACTTCACTTGGTCCGGAGAGAATTATCATTTATTAGCTAACATTATTCATAAATGATATAGCTAATATAACTAGCTAGCTAAGTTACCAGTTATCTCTGGACCAAACGGGGCTAAACTCACACAATAGACTGCCTTGCATTACCTAACTTATCGATACATTCCGTCCGAGTTACTGACCAACTGGTTACTGGTTTTGCTAGGGCTACATCAAATGTATTATTGCTATCGTTTATTAGCTAACGTTACATATTCATAAAAGATAGCTCACACACACAATAGGTTGCCTTCAACCCCACATTAGCTATTACCTATCAGTAATGTCAACCGTTTGCAAAAGCATTTTTGTTGTAGTTTGTACAGATAACTTGCATGTAAACAGAAACAAACTAATGTCCCAACAGGTGTGCTTGTGGCCACTGCTCTAACCTGTCCCCTCCAGAAAACCTATGTTGCCGTGAGGTTACTGAGGTAACGTTATGTCAGCGTAGTTATGAAGCTATTCTTGATTTGTCTAATACTGCTGTGCCGTAGTCGGGCATGCTTGGCCGAACTGTAATAGTGGCCAATACATGTGCAATTACACAATGTCACAAATACAATGCAATAGGTATATTGTACTTAGCTGTTTTACTTAGCTGATGTAATGATTACAAAATTACATCCATCACTGTTGGGATGGCACCTGGCTTTAGCGACAGAGTTTTATAGAAGCCCATCTCAAAGCCAGTTAAATTGTGGTAGCAGTCCGGTGTGAAGTGCGCGTTGCACACTAGAGGCTTTCTTCGGCAAGTCCGCGTGCTCTACACCGATAGCTTGAAGCCACTGGCTAAGTAGCGCTGGGTCTCTCGGCAGATTATGAAAGCTAGCAGAGCCGGTGGCGTTGCACCGAGGAACGATACATCTCTGACTCCTTGGCATAATGCAGGCAAGTTAGCTAAAGATACCAAGTAGTAAGACGTCGTATATGAATAACTGTAGCTCGATATAAGTCGTAATATTAACGTTAGCAATAATACAAAGCAATTCGCATTTGAACTTGAACTAGCTAATTAGCAGTACAAGGGTCTCAGTCTCAGAAGGAAAAAAAAAAATCGTCGTTCTCTACTTTTATACCACGTGCCCAGCCAAGACCCACCCCTAGGACTACCTCAAGTCCACCCATTTTTATGTTAAGGATTTCGTGACGTCACGAATCCCCGGAAGCCAGCATATTGGTAAGTCTACACAAAAACTCAGATAAAACCATTTTGACTAAACATTAAATTTTCGGACATAAACAGTTGTGTATGATCATAATCTAACTCAAAACATAGGTTTTCAACGGGAAAAGTCGGTTTTTGACTGCAGTATCACTTTAAGGGTTCTTACAGAGAGTCCTGGCGTTTGCTTCTACTCATTTCCGTGTTACTGTGAGCCAGTGAGTAGCTTTGGTACGTTTATTCCCTGTTTTGTCTCCTTCTCGTGGACTACGTTCCCCTTTGTTGTGAGTCAGGGTTTTTGTTTAAATTGAGAGGCTGTCGTGCTATTTTTGCGTTGGTCTTTGTTGCAGCTGTCCTCCGTCCTTTTTACCTACGGGACGATTTTGTTCGGAACTATTGTTCTGTTCGTTTTCCGGGTATGTTTCTCCTTGTGTGGAGTTTGGGCGAGGTTGTGGACATGTTTGTGTGTGACTGCGCGTAGCATGGGAACGTTAGCTCTCTGTTCCTTCACTTCGTTACATTCTTTTACTGAGAGGCTAGGGCGGTTGTTTTATATTAAGCTTGCGTTAGTCTATATGGTTAGTAAAGTTATGGGACGACGGTGCTCCGTCGGCTCACCTGTAAAATGTTTCTCTCTCCTGGGAGATCGGGTGTTTACCCCTTTGTTTTCTGCATTTGACTGCGAGCCTATTAATCTCGCCATGGGATGTTAAATCTCTGTTCCTGTTCGCCTCGTTACATTTCCCCTTACTGAGAGGCAGGGCTTGTGCTTGTGTTAGTCAGATAGCCGATAATTTCGGTGCAGCTGTCCTTTCGTCTTTTGTGCTCTTTCTCCGTGTATGGAGATTTGGGCGATTCTGTTCGGAACTGTAGTTCTGTTTGCCCTTCGGTGCAATTCGTCTCTTAGGGAGACCGGGCGATGTTTTGGACATGTTTGCGTTTGACTGCGAGCCTCAATCTAAGCCGTGGAACGTTAATTATCTGTTCCTTCGCCTCGTTGCATTTCTCCTTACTGAGAGGCTTGGGCGTGGCTTTCTATGTTAAGCTTAGTCATTTTGCTGGTAAGGCTATGGGACTGCGGTGCTCCGTCGGCTCGCCTGTAAAGTGTTTCTCCCCCCTGGGAGATCGGGCGTTTACCTCCTTTATGTTCTGCATGTGACTGCTAGCTTATGGAAGTAGCCACGGAACGTTATCTCCGTTCTTTCGCCTCCTCTTAGACTCTTATCATTTTTTGCTATATTTGTTGACCGTTTTATTTATTTGTGTCTTTTACAGACTTGATCTACGTGCTGTATCGGCCCCCTTGTTTGAGATGTGTTTTGGTATTCTCAATAACTTTTTAATGCCCCGTTTGTATATCCAAGAACAACACAACAAGAAACTATATTAACGCCGGTTAATCTAGCCGAGAGGAGTCGGTGAGCAAGCGATTTTCTCGGCTCGGCTTGAGGACCAAAACTGCCAAAGAGTTGCTCAAAGCCACGTCATGTTGAGACCAAATATCGAAAAGATTTAATGCACACACAAGCATATTTGTTATCTCTGGAAACGCGACAATCATATTCTTTGATTAGATATTTTAAAATATGCTCGCGAATATGAATGATAGGCAATGAAAAATGTCATGGAATGTTTTTTGCATTGATTTAATAGGAGAAAATAATTATTGCCCTACTACAGCTGAAAATAGAATGCTCAAAATGTTATTGTGATGTTTTATTGATAACAACTGGTCGGTGGGCGTTCCTACACATGGGGCGTTTCTGCAAGGAAAAAAGTGTCTGCAGTCAGACCTCCATATTTCTGCAAATTAAGCCAATTTGAAAAAGCAACACTTAATATTTACAAGCAAGTGTAGTTTCAGTTTATTGTCCATCCTCACAGACCTTGGCCCTATGACTAAGCCTCTGCCTTTATTGCGCATTAAATCCATTTATGCCTAATGGTTTTAACACACAATTTGGTGATAACTGTACTGTTGCAGTAGTTTTAAAAATAACACCACCACATTACATCTTAAAAGAAAGTATCAGAAAATTATATCTGATACAATTTCTGAAGTGTAAAAGCTATCCAGGTGTACACAGAGCAGTGTTTCCCTAACACGTTGATTTGCATTCCACACCACGACATTGTGCCATTGGACGTATCCTGAGGTGAAGGAGCTGTACGTGCCAGAGAACAAGCTCGACATGGCTGATGCCGAAGACTGATGCCGAAACGCTGCCAACCTTGCAAATAAACAAGGTAGCCTTCCTTAATTCCTTTTTCAGACCTCTGTTTGACAGAGTATGTTATTGAAAAATTGTCATTGGATATTTTTATTTGTTTATTGCTCAAAATGAGTGTTAGTGGAAGTCATCTGATGGTCCAGCTCTTTTGTATTGTAGGTTGACATGCAGTGTGTTCAGGTCCTTGCAGAAGGCTGGGCCACTCCTCTAAATGGGTTCATGAGGGAGCGTGAATACCTTCAGTGTCCTTGTTTTGATTGCCTATTGGATGGTGAGTCATTTTTGGTCTTATGGAAATTTGCCCGGAGCTGCCTTCGGACGCACTTTCGGTGCACAATGCACATCACATTTTAGGTAGCTTTTGGCTCTGACATGTAATACCACAGTGTAAAAAAGTTCTTGTCACGTCAGTTATGCATTGAGAAATTCTTTGCTTCGAGAGTGGTCTGCCTCTAAGAGGAGAGGTAGACCACCACTGAGACACATTTGGGTGCTCTGTGTGACGTATGCTAAAAAGCCGTGTGGTTGCCATCACTATCACCACTGGCAGGAAGCAAAATTACACCTGCATCACTTCCTTTTTCAATATGGCAGTGTGGGAAAGGCCAAACACCTTGAACGGGGTTAGGTCCCAACACAGCGTAGCTGTTATCCCGTTATCCCGTAAATACAGGCAAGGTGAAATTAAAGTGCACAGATGTTGTCCTTGATAGAATTCAATGGCTTTTGACACTGATTTAACTCCATGCCATCTCTCTTAAGTTTCAGCAGCTTCAGAGAAGACAGATTTTGCTTCCTCTTCATTCCTCTTACTGCCTGAGTACCAAGCTGGGCACCCTCAAAGCACATCTTCTCTTCCTTTTGTTTGGCAGATATATTCCATCATAATCAGATGTACTCTTTCTTTATTCCTTCCTGTAAATATAAATATTTATGCAATACTGCAACATAGGCTTGAGTCAGTTGTTAAGGCGTGGGTATCTTATAGCAGTATTTCCATCTGAAATTAGCTTAACCCTCCAGGGTATAATTGGCCGTTTTTGACTACTTTTGATTTTACCTTTATATCTCCTCTTAAAAACTGTTTTCCTTGCCATGTTTGGTGTCATTTTTTTCAGCACAACCTCACCTGTGTGACTATACAGTTATTTTTTCAATTTGACTTATTGTATTAACACACTGGACCTAAAATCACACAAAAAACACAAAATCCGAGTAGGAAAAAGTTAGATTTTTTACTGTGAAATCCACAAACATGTTTAACGAACCATTTTTATAACTTAGAATGTAAATATAAATTGTAAATTTCAAAAACCTATGTACAAATTTAGCAAACAACAAAGTTATTCACAACTATTTACATAAAATGCAGGCAATGCCTCAGGCGTTTTTTGTACAACTATTTAAAAAACAGGTGTCACAACACAACAAAGATGGCACACAAATTATTTGTGCCACTCCAAGAAACAGTTCCTGTCCACCACAAGACAAAGAGGCACATCACAGGCCTGACACTTCCAGGGTGTGTCACTCCTCCTGTTGTCCACCTGGAGGCAGTGTTTGCACTTCAGCCTGCCTTTGGCTGATTTTTGGGGGGCATCTGTGGCTGTGACAATTGGCACAGGAATGTGGTCAGTTCTCCTGCTCTGGGGAACACCTGCCTTGTCCATGCCACAAAGCTGACTCACCAGCTCCACCATGAAGTCCTTGTGTGCCATGGGCTGCACTTGATTGGCACTGCTGATCTCACGGCGCAAGATGTAGGCGTTTGTTGTTGCAATGTCCAGGAAGTGCAGCAACATGGTCCTGTACCAGCGAGCAGTTTTTCTGTGGGTGGAGTAGTACTGTATGAGCTGGTCTGACAGGTCCACCCCACCCATATGTTTGTTGTAGGCCACGATTGGTGTGGGACAGGGAATGTCTCTCTCAGCCCAGCGTCCATCTCTATCCTTCACCCTTCTCTGCACTGTCTCACCTGAAAATGCAGGATGGATGGTGGAGCACAGAGACACCTCCCGTGTGTCCATCCACTTCACAAAAACCAGTGGGCCCTCTCTGATCCATCTCACAGATCCTCTTCCACATTTCTTGGTGAGAGCATTTGCCCTCCCTCTGGGGCATCCTTTTCTGCTCTCCCTGTAGGTGCCACATGCTCCAAACTTCATGTTGGCCAGGTCCATGAACAATTTGGGACTGGTGTAAAAATTGTCCATGTAGATGTGGTACCCAGTACCTAGACAGGATGGCTGAATAAGGCTCATGACCACATCATAAGACAGCCCCTGCTCACTTGCAGTTACAGCCTTGCCAGTGTAGATGCTGAACCTGAAGGTGTAGCCACTGCTTGACTCAGCCAATACAAAAAGTTTCATCCCCCATCTGGTTGGCTTGTCCTTCATGTATTGTGTCATGCCAGTTTTTGCCTTCGTCGCCACCATCCTCTCATCCACTGCTAGCTCCCTCCTGTACACAATTTATGTGGAACATTGTGTATTTTGTTTCATGTTTATTTTCAGTTTTACAAGAAAGTTTCATAGGGAAAGGAAGACCCAAGTAAACATATTCAACTTTACTTCTGTGTCTGACCGTCTCTGATTTGTGCAGAGGAACACACATTGGGGACAGAATAGTTTTTGACAATGGGCTCTCACTCTTGGACAGAAGCAAATCAATGTTCTGTTTTAACACTGAATTTGAAGAGTTTGGAAACATGAATCCCATTATGGAAGTCTTAAAGTGACAATATTTTAATGAAATCTATAATTGGAAAATTAAACTTCAAACTTTCATTTGCCATTTTCAAATGATGTGTGCGCATAATATGTAACAAAACATATAGTAATTTACTATGTGCTGCCAGCTAGAACCCTGCCATATTTAAATTGAAATCAAAAATTTAGAAAAAATTATAATTCATGTTTACTTCTGTGATTGGCAGGGTGGTTCACATATGAAATGCGGCTGCGGTTGCTGTTGCGCGAACAGATTGGAACCAAACGCAGACAACAGAATAAATAGGAATAGGCTTTAATCTTGGTCAACAAACACAGGCCAATATCCAGCAAACAGTGCAATAGAGGTCAGGCAGAAACGTAGTCAAATCCAGGCAGTGGTCAATGTCCTGTGAACGGGGCAATGCAGGATGAGCAAAAGCAAAGTACAGTAACAGGCAGGGGTCAGAACCGGGGAATCCGTCAGAGCAGGGGATCAGGCAGGAGCAGGGCTAGGACGGGGAAGGGCAGGTGGACAGGAGGGCTGGAACAGGAACAGGCAGGACAGGAGCAGGCAGGAGAACAGGAACTGGATGGGTATACAGGACTGGACACAGGAAAGAGGAGCAGGCATATAACGCTGGAAAATATTGAGACACAAGCACAAGGCAGGGCACAAGACGATCTGGCGGAGAACACAGAAACAGAGGAGCCTAATACAAAACTAACAAAGAAACAATGAGGAACAGGTGAGACAAAACGAATGACAGAACACCATTCAGGTGCAGGGAAGTGGAGACACAAAATGGAGGGAGAGAAGGAAAACACGGAACGGACTACCAGATAGAAAATACATATAAACGGAAAAACCAGACGTAGACTTAGACGTGGAGGCACGAGACGTGACAGGTTGCAGACAGTTGGACATTTAGATTGGGGTGTAAATTCGATATATATAGCCCCAGGTTTGGCGGCAAATTAAAAAAAAAATTATAAAAAATATTATTTATTTTCTTGTATTATTTTATACATCTTTTTATAATGGCTGAAAAAAAACGCTTACACAAGGTCTTTAATAAATATAATAAATATCAGGAAGGAGACAGGCATACAGAGATGTTGTTCTAAGAATACATTCCAGGTCCTCCCATGTTCCTAAAAATTCAAATGTGTCCCTTGTGTGTTAGCATCAGCTGCTCACAACATACAAACGTGTCCCCGGACTACAGTTAATCAAATAGTGATGCTATGACCCTATGGGAGCTGGATTATCTCTCCTCCTGGGATAACATGTACACTACTCCTACACACAGCTGCTAATACTGAGCAGGAAACATACGAAAGACCTACAGAAAATATTATACAGAGGTTCTGTAAATCAGTCTTACAAAGAATATAGAATAGAATAGAATGATTTATTTCTGGGCACTACAACTTCGGTTGTAGTGCCCAGCCATAAAAAAGACAAAGACAGTGGGGGGCAGACCCACAGACACAAACAAACATGTTAATTAAAGACAATCAATTGAATCAGATGTTTCACATTAAAGTGAAGGTATGAGTGGAGTGGAATACATTATGATTATGATTAAAATTACTATTATTAATAGTATTATGATCTAAATTACGAAAAATTCAGCAATAAAAGTTAATCTGCCTTTACTTTTTGAGTCTAACATCTGTAGGAAAATTATTTGTTATTAATCATACAAATTATTGTATAGAACAGTATCTGGTAGATCAGGGGTGCCCAATCTTATATGGAAAGGGCCGTTGAGGGCAGAGTGTTTTTGTTTTAGCCCAGCACTAACACAAATGATTATACTTATCAAGGACTTGATTGAAGACCATGATTATTTGAATCAGGTGGCATAGTGCTGGGCTAAAACAAAAACCTGCGCCCACACCAGCCATTTTCGGATAAGATTGGACATCCCTGTGGTAGATCCTTGGAATCTGAGATATCTGGAGTATCTCCAGGAGGAGATACTCATGTCTGGCCCATGAGGCCAGTAGTACTACTGGTTTTCTTTAAAAACAAACAAACACTGGTTTTCTTTTCTATCCCATAGTTAATTGATCGATTAATGCCACCGATTGGCCAGAGATTTAACTCACCTGGTGTCCCGGGTTTAAATCAGTCCTGATTTGAATATCCCTGGCCTGGCCTGGTCTACAGCATCTGGTGGGTTTATAGCAGGGGTAGGCAACCCTGGTCTGGAGTGCAAGAGATGGCCCTGGTTGTAGTTCCTTCCCCTGGGTTTTGCTGCTCAGAGTTGTTCCGGGTGTATTTGTTGGGTAGGACAGTGCTGTGTTCACATTCTGTCATTTCTTTGTCAAGGCGGAGGTCTGAGTTTTCCAGAAGCGGCAACCTGTTGATCACTGTTAAGATAAGTGACATCACTTAAAGCACTCTCCTAATCTCCTAGAAAGATCAAAACTTTCTGAAAGCAAAAGAAGATAAATGATTCTTGCAGGACTGCCATTAAAAAGATCAACCTTCAGCAAGTACATGAACATAAAGTAATACATAATCATTAATCAAATTGAACACACCATATTCCAGATGGGCTCAACTTTCTCCACCATGAGGTATGGTGTACACCGTAAACCCAACCAAAGGTCATTCTGCCATCTCATCATTACCTGGTTTCCCCAACCGCTGTTTTTTGCAAAGTGGTAGAAAGACTAGCTCAGTTATAGTAACACATGACGACATGATTACAGTTCAAATCCAACAAGCACACGTGTTCTGAATGGTCAAAACACACAAAAAGCACAGAGATCAATCACACACAAATGAAGCCTAGAAAATTTCCATTAATTTTCCTACAGAATAAATTAAATATAAAATGTGAATTTTTGTATGGCAACCAAATAATTAATGCCTCTCAAGGGTCAATTCCATTTCAATTAATTTCAAGTAGAAAATCCCCATAGAACACTGAGGGTATTTAAAAATGAATTAACTAGATTTTAATTCATTTTACTTCATTTCCAGTATTAACTTCATTAAAATGGAATAGACTCCTTCTTGACCCGTCACATTAAAACTACCCAGTGCACCGTTAAATAATATTAGATCTTGTGTCAACTCTAGTGTCATATTGTTTACTTTGAGTTATTTAGTAATATAGCTTGCTTAATTTGGGAATATTTTTGCAATGCGTTTAACTGTCATGGTATACTATTTATTCTATTACCGTTTCATATTTCAATTTCGTGGTATACCATTATACTGTCACACCCCTGGGCCATCAGTCAGGATCCTACTGATTTTACCTGCCAGTTTTTCATTGACTAATTCTAATTAAATTATTTGTCTGTAGAACACATTTTGGAAAGCAAAACATTTGTTGATCTGACAGATAAAAAGTCCTGGGATGTGAGTATGGATTCTTTATTCTTCAGGTATACTGTAGCTATCATCCTTCCACAGACATGTATCACAGAGAAATAACAGCATTCAGAGGTTGCGATGATATGATATGTTAATATGTGATATCTTAATATGTGTGGTTGTAAGGAAAACCGGCAGATACAGCTTGTCCCCTGGGCCGAGTTTGGGAACCACCGGTTTGTATCTATTCCTAATTCTTTGTATCATCCGATACAGCTGCACATAACAGCATTAGTTCATTGAATCATGGAATCACTGACTTCCCCTGTGTATCCTCTACTTGCAGCCATACCTTTAATGGCGTTGGTTCAATTAGGAGGTGTCATTTCCTCAAACAGTTTATGGGTTGGGAAGGTTTCTTTGGGCTTTATTGCTGTTAAAAAAAGTTGTCTTCAGCTTACACTGCAAAAATGTCTGTCTTAACAAGTGTTTTAGTCTTGTAATGAGACTTAAAATCTTATTTCTTTCTCAAAAGCTATTAGCTTGTTTTAAGTCACTTTTTGCTTGACAAGTGAAATTATCTCACCCCACTGGCAGATAGTTAATATTTAGCAAACGAGTAACAGAAATAAGATTCTAAAGTCTAAATATAAGATTAAAATGCTTGTTAAGATTTGGTTTTTGCAGTGTTTTGTGTTGCATGTTGCAGGGTCTTGAGAACAGAATGGGTTGTATTTTTATACAGTCTATGGTTCAACCACACAGATTGAACCCCAGTAAGTGACCTATAACTTCAACAAGTTAAACTAAAAACAACAGACTACAACTTATCCACATCAAAGTACTACAGAGTGTTCATCACACTTGAGACCACTCTCTTTGATGGGACATGCCAATTCCCAAACATGTCAGTATTGCTCCATCACATACAGACAACTGTAGCCTATTCACTCACTCTCACACTGATCACCAGTTTTCATTTTCTGGACTGTCATCTAAGATTATGTGCCACGGTCCTAACACTTTGCCTTCTAGGTGACCTCAACCTCTCACCCCATAAAACTAAGCTCTTACTTACCTTCCTGATCCTAGCTAAAAGAAAATGGATTACAAATCTGGAAATCGAATCAAAGCTGTCCATAAATTACCGGTACCATCTTCTGCTGGACTTCGTCCATATGGATAACACAACTCCACAGAACAGAACAACATATGTAAGCATTTATAAAAGCATATACTGATCAATACATGTGGCCCAAACAAGTCATTCATGCATACAGCAATATTATGCTAAATTGCCATATTCTTCCCTTCCCTGTTCTTCATAGATGTCCTATAAATCATTATGTATGCGTGTTCTTTTCTGGCTGGTCAAGATGTGTCTTATGCGTCTGCATCTATTACATGTTTTAAGTTCTCAGCATGTTCTTCTGTATGCTATTTTTTTCTTTGATCTATTTCTGTTCCTTTGGTTGCCTCTGTGATTTAGCTTTGATTCCATTTATGTTTTTATATAAGTAGGTATAACTTATAAGTATATAAGTAGTTGTATAAGATTATTTCTATGAATATTATTATTATGATCATATCTACGTTACTTGTGGGGGTGGTGAGGGTGGCATGAGATAGCATGAGTGTTCAGGTTATCTGTGGGGTGGTGCAGGTAGGTTAAGGGCAGGAGAGTGTCAGGATGTTTGTGGGGCTGGGTGATTGGGTTTAGTTAAGGTTTGTGTGATTGGGTTTAGTTAAGGGTTGTGTGATTGGGTTTAGTTAAGGGTTGTGTGACTGGGTTTGGTTAAGGGTTGGATCAGGTTATAGGTTGGGGGGTTGGGTTTTTTTTGTGGGATCTGAGTCAGAAGGGTCTGTGAGGGGCCCAAAGCTAAAAAGAGAAAATATGTGCCTCACCAAATACTGAACTCATGCGTTCTTGTGTAAAGTGTTACATAATTTATTTATTTTACTTTGTACTAATTTAAAAATAAACAAATGGGGGAGGTCAAAGAAAAACTGAAAAAATAAGGTATTAATAAATAATAAAAACAGAGCTAAAATGTGAAAAGTAGAAACTTACCATCAGTCCTACAAATAGGAGATAGGTTTCTACATGTGGCTAACAGAAACGAGGTTGTAAAAGCACAATGAGTGCTAATAGCTAAAATTTCATACCTCTGTGCCGTTATGCTTTTATCCCTTGGATATTCAAGAAAGATCCCCAAAAATCTCAAAGCATCAACATTTCTATAAGCTGGTAAACCTGTGTTTAAAAGCACAACCCTCCAGAAATCTGTTCCTTAAGAATGTGATTTCACAATCCCACAATCCCACCCTCCAGTCCACCAATATCTCTGGCGCCAGCCTCATGCACACACATGTTCCTGATTTCCCAAACATTGTAATCTAGTCTGTGTGTGGATCCCAGTGCAAGTGCATTCTGGGATTTGAAAATATTTGGGTGGGTGGTGCAACAAGGACAGCGTGCTCTCTGCAAACAGCTGCATGTGTCATTATTAGGTATTAAGGAATACATGATCCTAAGAGACAGAAGCTAATACGTCCCTCTGGTTTATGGAGGAAGTGTTGCTTTGAGCCTTCTGGATCTGAGTCCTTTGTGTTTGGGAATTAAAATCAGTGGGATTACTCTTCCCAGCAGTGGGAGATAGAGAGAGAAGTTTCCAGATGTTGGGAAACAGTTTGGTTTCCTCGTAAATGTGTGCTTCTTTGTTTTAACCCCCAAACATCTTGTCCATACTCAGCATCTAATTCGTTAACCGCTGGCCTCAGATTGTCAGAGAGGGTGTATGGTCACACAGAACCTGACTAACTGTTCCTGGGAGCTACAAAAAGGGATTCTGTGATCCAGTGGCAGTTAAAAGCCAGCAGAGCACCTTTTTTTTCTACGAACACTTCAAATTGATCAGACATGTCCAAGAGTGTGTACGTCTCTATGGCTGCAGCTGTGGCCATTGTGACAGTGGCAGCTTTGGCTCTTGTCACTGCCATTGGAATGGTCATTTTCCACAACTCCAGAATCCAAGAATGCCCACAATTATTATCACCAACCGTTCCAACCTCCACTGTGGACCCAACTGGACAACCACCTGATTTGAGACTACCAGGAAACCTGATTCCAGAGAGCTATGAGATCTTCCTGCAGACTCACCTGTACACCAAGTTGGACAGCCTCGACGAGCAAAACTACAACTTTACAGGAAACTCTACCGTGAAGTTCAAGTGTGTGACTGCTACCAACACCATATACATTCATAGCAAAGATCTCAGTCTGGCTGTGTTAGGTTTGATTGAGGAAAGCGGTGAAAAAGTGCAAATTAACCAGGTTCGTCTGTTGGAAGACTCCAGGGAATTTGCTGAAATAGAGCTTGCTGACACCTTGAGAGTTGGTAGAATGTACTACCTCATCAGTGAATTTATGGGAGAGTGTAAAGGATCTAATGGCATGTTCCTCGAGAGTTACAAGGAAAAGGGGGAAAATGAAAGGTAAGATTACCTTTTAATTGAAGAATGTGCATGGTTTCTTTTCCTTATTATTCTATGTGAGCAAAAAAATTGTTTGAGTGTTCAGTAACTGGGTTTAAGGAAATGACAGTGAACAGAATTTATGCAGACTTTACCTGTCCTTTACCCATTTATTCTATTGTTCCCAAAATATCTATCATAACTAGCATAGATATTAAGCCTCTTGAACATTAATGCACATTAATGGGATAGGTGGCAGAAAAAAGTCAGTGAAAAAGTTTGTCTTGTCCTGGTGTTGTGACGTATCATGAGGGACACTATAAGATGTTAATATATATATAAAAAAATCTTCCCCTTGCCTTGTGACAGAACAGTAAGGGCATTTTTAACTGAGAATGTGTGAATCAGGGCATGCGATCACTGTCAAGAATGGATGAAAAACATTGTCAGGACATTTATAGTTTTATTTTGTTACATTTGATCTATGGTGAAAAATCCCAAGATATTTCTGTGCGTTATGCCAAATTGTTGATTTGTTGCTTCCTTAAAAATCCTCCTTACTCTGGGAGGATTTTTATTCTTAATAGAATAAAAAAATTGACAGTATACAATTGAACCATGGTATTCTACCGTGCTGTTCTAACTTCACCACACCAGGAAGGGCATTTAGGTGTACATGTACTATGCATTTATGTATTTTTTTCCCAATTCACTCATTTCTTTTCATGTCTAGTTTTACAACAGAATTCATTGCAGCTAGTAAAATGGAGCCCATGGATGCAAGAAAAGTGTTTCCTTGTTTTGACGAGCCAGCCCTGAAAGCTGTGTTTAACATCACTATAATCCACAGAAAAGGGTCTATAGCTTTAAGCAACATGCCACAGAAAGGTATGAATCCACCTATGTTTTGCTCTCTTGTTGTCTATGAATATTTACAAAAGGTAGATAATTCACATTTGTTATTAGGTAGAGGAAGATATTCTTTAGTTTCACAAATAATACAACACATCCAATGTCAGCTGTTGCTGTGTCTCCAGCTGCTTGGAGGAGGTGCCCAGTCCAAATCAAAATTATTTTCCTGGGAACAAGGCAGGACTCACAACAGACTTGGGCCAGATGACAGGGTGGTGGCCACTTTTTGGTCGGAAGGCATCAACCTTGAGGCACCGCACATTTATTTCCCCAATGACACAATGCTGTACGTGGGACAGCAGCTTTAAACATGTGTACACCCCCCCCCCCCGATACCACTGATACCACTGCACCAACTAACTTATGTATATTTATACACCTGACTCACATTTTTACCTAAGGGTCCAAACAATTCCGTTTGTTGCAGCAAGTAATGAACCTTGGATTTTGTGGCCGTAATTGCAGTATGAAGACTCAATTTCCCTTTTTGGAATAGACTAAGAAAAATTCTTTATATTCCCAAGTGAATTAAAGGAACTATATGTAACAGATTTACTGTACTAAATCATAAAATGACCATGATATGTCATCAGAGATTAAGGAAACATGCTAAATCGAAATACTGGCTTCTCCGACAACAATGCTACAGCCAGTATGTTCTCCTTTGAAATTTCCATTCCGGGTCGGAACGTCTGTATTTGTTTTGGCCTGTGTGATTCACTATTCTCCGAGTTGACTCCGAGTCCACTGCCCATTACGAACAACCAGATGTACTCTGGCACTCCGACAGCCGATTTACGAATGCCTAAGCTAAGTTCAACATCGTTTCCATTTAGCTAGCTAGCTAAAGATTAAAATATATATATATAGTTACTCGCTAAACATACCACTAACGTTAGCTTAATATCTGTGTGACCGTAAACATAGTCAGCCATGCATCTAGCTGACATTGACAGAGTTATAAAAAATCCACATGAGCTGGTTTATAATTTGCAAACAATAACTAATAAACAAATTGCAAACGTATACATTAGCTGATCAACTTACAGTGTAGGACTCGTCGTCGCTTGTCATTGTCAAAATAGAATAAGCTCGTCTCAAAATATAGGCTAATATTGCGCTCTGCTCGTCTTGCGCTCGTGTTCGTTCAGTGTCTCGACTCTCCAATATTGTGAATTTGGATTGCAGTACCCATTTTAAACGCTCGGTGTCAATGTTACATATAGCTCCTTTAACTGTGTAATCAGTGGCATTAATTGATCATTCAAGTCCTGAATAATAAGGAAGACCAGCATGCCCTTTTGTTGAAACCCTATTGTTGTGAGTTGAAACCACTGATTTAACATGAAATACACTATATAACACTAACTGGTCCTCATATGCCCAAACTCTCTCTCATGCTTGCAGAACAAGTTGAAATGGAAATTGATGGAGAACAATGGTTAGTCTCAGAGTTTGTTCCCACTGTGAAGATGTCAACTTACCACTTAGCCTTCACGGTGTCCTGCATGAAATCCAAAGAGACCAACAATGAGAGGATTATGCTAAGGGTATGCTATTCTATCATAACTCTGTCCTCAAGGACTGCTCTTTAACATAAGATTCTTTAGACCAGGCGTGCCGATGTGGGTGCAGGTGGGTGCACTACGGCACCTGTTAAAGGGTAAAAGGGATAGTTCGGAATTTTGGACATAATGTCTCAATTACGACTTACCCATGATGTAGTTGATTGATGGAAACCATTTTCAGCTAATTCCATGCTGTCCCTTCTTTTGGACATACACATGTTGCTAATGCTAGCGCAACTCTATGGTAACCGGTAGCATCCACTACCAAACACACTTAAACACTCCACAGTGCACCCAAAGCAAATAAAATACGACAACAGTCTATCTGAGTTATTCTGAGTGTTTATACAATCTTTTTTGAAGTCAAACTATCATTGAATCCTTTACTTTGTGCTGACCTATATTCTCTGTGGAAGTACGGTGGCGGAGCGAACGTGGCCATTGCAAGTTGTTGCTCTTTTTTGTTGTTGTAGTCGACCAGTGCCGGCACTACATTCGTAGGTAAAGTATTGCTCCGCCGCCGTACTTCCATGGATGCTACCGGTTACCTTAGTGTTGCGCTAGCATTAGCAACGTGTGTATGTCCAAAAGAAGGGACAGCATGGAATTAGGTGAAAATGGTTCCGTCAATCAACTACATCGTGGGTAAGTCGTAATTGAGACATTATGTCCACAATTCCGAACTATCCCTTTAAGAGAGGCAGTTTTGCTTCAAAGTGTTCCACTCACTGCCAACATCTTTCAAAAACCCTCAGATAGTAATAATGATGACAGAAGCACTATTGTCAGCTGTGAGGAAGGAACTAGCACTAGTTCAGTTTCCAGTAATGATGTCACTCCCCCAGAGCCATCCTTTGAAGGTGAACCCTCAACAGCTAATGTATACAAGAACCATCATTTCCACCTCAGGGCAGTTCACAAGAATCAAATCAGCAACTAAGACATTCCTGGTGCTATGAGGTCACTGACCCTGCTTTATGGCAAATCACTTCCAGTGATATTGTTAAGTCAGTGCTTATTTAAAGAGGAGCAGTCCCCTTCCAAAACCACAGTGAAAAATACCCAGCTTCAGTCCGAGATAGAGCGCTTGGTGGAAAGACTAGAAGTTTCAACAATGAACTTCTGAACTGTACAGTGCCCTCCACTATTATTGGCAGCCCTGGTAAAGATGAGTAAAAAGGGTTATAAAAAATTAACCGTTTGGTGAATTAGCTCAATGTCACACTGAAAAAATGAGAAAAATCCAACCTTTAATTGAAGTAAATTTATTATGAGAAAAAAAATCCCTCACCAAGAAAGAATTATTTTTAACAAAACCATGTGTGCCACAATTATTGGCACCCCTGCATTTATATATAGAATAAAGTAATCATTTTTAATATTTGGTTGCATATCCTTTGCATGCCATGACTTCCTGAGGCCTGTGACCCAACAACGTCAAAAGACTCTTGATATCAAATTTTCTGGTACTCTTACAAGCAATACTATAACGTCTCTACATTTGAATGGATCTCTATGGGAAATGAGGGGTGGGACTAGATTTAGCTGTAAATTACACTGGAACAGTATGGAACACATGGTTGGCTAAATGGCTCTAAGTCATCAAGAGTCTGACGTATTAAACAAGCTTTAAATCATCACTCTGATCCCAGAAATACAGTAGATATGGATGGATAACTTGAAGGGTTTCTTCTCCTGACTTATTTTTCCATAGAGATCAATAGGAAAATTTGACAGGAGAAACAACCCTTAACCCCTTTGCGTAGAAGGTAACACCGGCGGAATCTTTTTGCTCAACTGAGACATTCGTTGCTACTGCAGCCAGACTATTAGTGGAAATCAGAAACACTGTGTTTTTAATTTATTGGTAGACGGGTTGTGACGATTTCTGCCGAATTTGTAGTTAAATATATCTTTTTTTATTTTATTTAGAGCAGTGCACAATTTAGCCATTTGGATAGATTTGGAGACACTAATGGACAACAGGGTACTTTAGTAGTTCTGCATATCATCCTCAGAACTTGTGGACATGGAGTTTATGATCCAGGAAATGTATATATATTACAGATTTCACTTATGTACAAATTTTTTTTTTTTTCCGAAGGTTTCTTTGCATTTGTGGCACTTTATTTTGACTTAAATTATGAAAATAAACAAATCTAAGTTTGTAATGTAAATGGTACACCTGTCTTGTTTCATTTAAGCCATTTACCAAGTTTATGTGATGCTCACACCTGGAGTTATAAAGCCTTAAACAGAGCACCCCCTAAATAGGTGAAATTTGCCATCTGCGCCAAGGGGTTAAAGTGATCCATCCATATCTACTGCATATCTGGCAGCATAGTGATGCTTTGAGGCTCGTTTGATACCTCAGACCCTTGATGACTTACAGCCATTTTACCAACCATGTATTCCATACTGTTCCAGCACAATTTGCAGCTAAATCTAGTCCCAACCCCCAAATCCCATAGAGATCCATTCAAATGCAGGGACGTTATAGTATCGCTTGTAAGAGTACCAGAAAATAAGATATCAAGAGTCTTTTGATGTTGTTGGGTCACAGACATCAGGAAGTCATGACATGCAAAGAATATGCAACCAAATATCAAAAATTATTACATTATTCTATATATAAATGCAGGGGTGCCAATAGTTGTGGCACACGTGGTTTTGTTAAAAATAATTATTTCTTGATAAGGGATTTTTTTTTCTCTCATAATAAATTTACTTCAATTAAAGGTTGGATTTTTCTAATTTCTTCAGTGTGACATTAAGCTATTTCACCAAACAGTGAATGTTTTATAACCCTTTACCAGGGGTGCCAATAATAGTGGAGGGCACTGTATATTGCCAAATCGGTAGAAGGTTTCTAGACAGTGGCTACTGTACTCACCCTCAACAGGTTGTGTGTGCTGTTTTGCATGCAAACTGTTCTCCAGCAAGCTCGGTGGCTTTAGTCAGGGGTTTAGTGACTGGAAGCACTCTGCTATGCTTGCCTTGCACCAGCGGACAAAGGGCAGTGCTATAGATGCAGATCTCATGCAGCAACTTGATGGGGAACGTAAATACTGGAGGGACATTTTTAAAAGAGTTGTAGCAGTGATCAAGTTATTGGGTGAAAGAGGACTTGCGTTTAGGGGAGATGATGAACGGTTTGGGTCAACCCATAACGGTAATTTCCTTGGCATACTAGAATTGCTATCACAATGAACACCCCATTCATTAGCTGAACATATTAAAAAGTTTGGCGGAAAAGGAAGAGGCACAGTGTCCTACTTGTCATCGACAATATGTGAAGAACTCATTGAGCTAATGGGTCAGAAAACTCGCCAAACAATAGCAGATGAGATTCGGGATGCCAAATATTTTTCAATAATTGTTGACTCCACCCCAGACCTGTCATATGTGGACCAATTCATGTTCATATTCCATTTTGTTAACAGCAGCGGGAATGTGGTGGAGTGATTCCTGGGCTTTGAGCCAATTGAGAGCCACACTGGTAAAAGTTGAGCAGACTGTGTGACTTTGATGGTGGAGGGCCTTGGGTTGGACCTCTCAAACTGTAGAGGTCAGTCATATGACAATGCAAGCAACATGTCAGGAAAATACAATGGGCTACAGGCCCACCTGAAACAAAAAAACCCTCTGATAGAGTATGTGTCTTGCGCAGCACATTCACTTAACTTGGTGTTAACACCTTAGACGGCAGTAGCCCAGAGGCTAACGAGTTTTTTAACATGTTGCAGTCACTGTACACAGTTTGCTCTTCATCCACACACAGATGGGGGAAAGTCTGTCAGAAGACAGATGTCAGATTGACATTAAAATCGCTGTCCAGTACTTGGTGGAGTGCTTGGGCAGAGTCAACCAAGTCACTGTGGAGAAATTACACCCACATTAGAGAGGCCTGTGGTGGTATGTGCAATAATGATAATGAGAAAAGAGATACTCTAATTGAGGCCACTGAACTATGTGCTAAATTGGACACCTTACAGATGGTGTTCATGCCACATTTCTGGGATGTCATACTTGACCGGTTCCACGCTACAAGCATGCACCTACAGAAAAGTGACATTGACATCTCTGTAGCAGCACAGCTTTTGTCTTCGTTGAGGGATTTTGTGGCGGGACAGCATTCTCACCCTGAGCTACTCAGCTTCAGTTACTTAACGTGACCAATGTCAAATCATCTGGTATAGTATTGTTGGGTCATAACAGTGTTGTAGATGTAATATGTAATATGATGTAATGTGTTATAGCATCCACATTCTATTGCATCGGTTTTCAAAATGTGCCCATTGACTCCCATTCATTTTTTTGGTGATAAAAGGTCAATTATCTGAAAAAGGGTATATGGTATAAAGGTAAAAAGTAATCACAACCTGGAGGCTGTATGAAGGTATAATATGAGGTATGAATGGTGTCGATGGTGTGAATGGTGTAGGAGGAGATGGTGTCAAAAATCGGCGGAATAATAATAAGTATGGTGAATAACAAAAACGTGACGCAGATAGCAAGATAGCAAGCCAAACCTGCATTGTGTTAATACGTTTAAGGAAAAAACTATAAAAGAACTTAACATGTGTTCAATGACCAAATTAGGCGCCTGTTGCTTCAACTCAGTCTTAAATTGGATCCAGGTGGTGCAGCAGTAAATGCGCCAACTTTCAGTCAATGCAGTTGCACACCGAGGATCACGGTCAGGAGCTCGGAGGAGTACAGCACAATAAGCACAATGTAAACAGCACCGAAATTGAGAACTGGTGTCTTAGAGAAACCTGCAGATGGAGAGCCTTGTAAAGTAATGCCAAGACCTATTCCCTGTGCTGCCAAAAGTACAAGAGTTTGCCTCTTCTGGGCAATGAATAAAAAAGCTTTATAGAGTAGTTACACATTAAAGAAATCAAAAGGATAACCAGGACTTAGGTGTTACCATGCACATATCGGTGAAACTAATTATTGAATCAAAATTAAATAATTGTGTGTCTATACAAAGCCCATTGCCCAAAGTGATTTCTAAATAAAGGTATTAAAAGAGGTAACGAGTCAAATATCACACGGAAAATCCTTATGAATGAATCGATACAATATCTATATATACAGAAAATCCTCACAATAAATATATTATCGCCATGCTGAGCTAAACAATTTGATACATCAGAAGCATATCTACACCTATTATTAACAGAAAGTAATTCAATGTTCTTGTGCGAAGACCCTCTCTATTCCACCATAAATCATTTCACTGTGTTTGTTTACTGTAGACATGGGCAAGACCGGAAGCCATCGCTGCTGGGCATGTGGACTATGCGCACAGTATCACTGGGAACATTCTGGACTTTTTTGAAGAGTATAGTGGTATAAAATATCCTTTGAGCAAACTTGGTAAGCCAAAGATTTCTCAATGTGTCCCAATGAATCTACTTGTGTGTATATATTGACTTTGCAATAGTATGTTACAAAAAGTAACGCTTGTTTTTTTAAGAATTAACAAAAATAATCTTTAAATTAGTCTTGATTCCAATGTTCTCCTTTGTGTAGATGCCTTTCTGTTGTTGTTGACACCTTTCAGATCAGGGGTACAAAACTGTAGTCTTGGAGATCCGCAGTATCTGCAGGTTTTGCGGTTTCCTTTCAGTCAGGCCTTGCAAAACAAGGCATGTCCACTGCAAAACATGTCTGTCTTAACAAGTGTTTTAGTCTTGTAATATTTATTTCCTCTCAAATAGAAAATATTAGCTTATTTTAAGGTACTTTTTGCTTGACAAGTGAAATTATCTTACCACATTGGCAAATCTTGAAATGAGTAAAACTGTCTCACCCCATTGGCAATCTTTTTGTCTTATTTAGCAAAAAAGTAATAGAACTAAGATTTTATGTCTAAATATAAGACTAAAATGCTTGTTAAGATTTTACTTATTTTGACTTAAGATTGACTAAAATTAACAACTTAAGTGCTGAAACACAACATAAACTAGCATACACTGGCCCTACAGGACTGGAGTTGCGCACACCCTATTCCAGATAGTTCACTGTTCCACAAGAAACCATAACTGCTGCTTTTAGAAATTATGTATTGGGCTGCTGGGTGGCTTATCCTGTTAAGAGTGATTAAATCCTGAATAAGGTGTAAGGTGTATCACATGACTAAAATGGTATTTTACATTCTATCCAATTAGTAGTGCGACCTGCCAATCATAAGTGAACATGAAGTGAATATCCATACAGAGCAGACATGTCACTTCATGCCTCCAACTCTGAATACTTTACATCAAACGGAAATATAATTACTTTCCTGTTCATGAATTCGATAAAGCAAGTATGCATCTTCATCTCGTGGCTTAATGAATCGTTCAAATTGGTTTAATTTTCTTCAGTAGAAAGAAATAATGAGTACAATCGCAGGGAACATGGACCTTTTCTGCATTATTACAATTACATTTTGTACTATCAATCCCAATGTACAACAGCATTCTCATTCCTTTCTGTGTCCATCACAGATCAGGTAGCCATGCCTAAATTATCTGATGAAATTGCTGGCATGGAGAACTGGGGTCTGATCATCTACACAGAGAGCGCTCTCCTGTATGACACAGTGCACTCCTCCACATCACAGAAAGAGATGATTGTCATCACTGTAGCTCATGAACTGGCCCATCAGGTATTTCCCTTGGTCATGCTCTCAAATTGTCATACGCGCTTCATGTGTCATTACAGAAATCATAAACACAGGGACAAAGTGGAAAAAGTACAAAGATTCATTGATCAATAGGAAAAAAAACAGTCTCAGTAAATGTGCATATTTGAAGCATGACCATATATAGTGCAGAAGCTTTCACACATGCAAATGGGGCAGGGTTTCACACCAGGGGCCACATGTATACAACTGCCTTTCTATCACGGTGTCACCATATCACACTGACTCCAAGCTTTCTCAGGGCATTTTTCTGCTCAGCACTGTTTATACATGTGGCCTCTGGTATTTCCTGCCCCAGACCTGTCTGATGTCCTGCCAAAATTCCCACCCTGTTTCTGTCACGCTGCCACTTATTCAGCCCCAATTTATTATATATTATCATATATTATTTATTATATGACCTGACTTTCAGTTTTTGATGCTCCATTTTGTGTTATCCCAAAGAGGTTATTCAGCTTGCTGGCTTGCAAACACAAACTGAAATCTGGAATCACTTTCAAGATCAAAAGAGGAAACTGCTGCATCAGCATTGTGGCATCTGATACTTTCATTTGAGACCAGAGGAAATCGTTTCAGAGTCACTGCTGTGAAATTCGTCAAGCCAAATTAGGGTTCCCACAGTGCTTCAAAAGCCTTGAAGATATTTTCATCCTGGAAAGTCAGGTTATGGAAAGGGGTCAAATATCTATCATGTTTCTTGTTAACTCACTAGCTTGGTGTCAGATCCTATTAAGTTCAGCAGTATCAATCTACTCTCTTGACTCCACTTTTACATATACGTAAGTCAACCTCTGACTGATTTGCTTCCATATTTGGATTTGCTGATTAATGTGGCTACCTCCCAGTCACACCCACCATGCCTACAGCACAAATATTAAATTCAACACCTAATCGTAACACACGTTCAGCATGGCACAGAGGCAATGCATTCACAATGAGCTCAAAACACATCAAATACCTCATGCCTCATCACATGTAACTATAACTGAGCAGGTCTTCCTTTGTCTTTCTTCCTAAATACAGTGGTTTGGAAACCTGGTCACAATGAGATGGTGGAATGACCTCTGGTTGAAGGAGGGGTTTGCGACATACACGTCGTACCTCGCTGCGGACAAAGTGGAGCCCACTTGGAATATTGTGTGTTCTCCTTTATGTCTACGTATTGCAAAACAAGCGTTCCCACAACTCCTTAAGCCTAATTTACACTTTTGTCGCATGGCACTTGAAGGTGTCGCACAACATTTGACATTTATACTTCGGCGAAGGCCTGCGGGGAGGGTTATGTTGTCTCTATGGTAACGAGACACCAAACTCCATTTGTTTACATTTGTATACTGTCCAATCACACTGCGCAACAAAGTACGAGTACGACGGTGTTGGCGACATAACAAAACTCTCGAGGTGTTTAAGGGAAAGGCTGTCTCAATTGCATGTCTGCAACCTCTAGTGCAGTGATTCTCAACTGGTGGGTCGCGACCCAAAAGTGGGTCGCGGACCCGTTTTCAGTGGGTCGCGGGCCTTTGCCTGGGCAAAAAAATAAATAAATAAAATACAATTTTTTATGCAGCGGAGTGCCGTCTATTCACACTCCTTAACAGTAGGTGGCGATAATGCCCTGTAATGCTAATTGACACCCGCCATTTCACAGTATAGAAGAATATTTCCCTCTCTAGCATCGCCACCTGCTGGTCGTTTTGGTTTATCATTAAACTTGTTTTTTTGTGTTGGCATACTGTGATATTCTGTACTATCTCAGGTTCAAACTGCACCATCTTTTCATTAAATAAATTTGAGAAGTTGAAAATTTTCCTCGATTTGGGTCGCGGCTTGTCATTAAGGGGTGATGGTGGGTCCCGAAGCCAGACCAGTTGAGAACCACTGCTCTAGTGGACACGTCATCCGTAGGACTGTCCTGCGTAGAGCAGAGGGCTCTACCTCACCAGACCAAAACAACCAGCACATCATAAGCCAGAGAATCACACGAAAGTAAAATGCGAGCAATGTAAAAATTAAAAGATCACAAGCGTTATGCTAGGTTCACTGTCACTCGCATAGCTTAGTATTAAAATTCTATTTCATCTTGGGTCAAAATTATCTCACAGTACGTTTTCTAGCTAGCCACCTACTCATTATCCCTGCTCTGGCACAAGACATCAGTATGACGTTGGACTCTAACGTAGGATTTTGGTTGGAAATTAAAATTGGATAGACGTCAAAATCCGATGTCGACCCAACGTCATGACCTGACATACAGACGCTGGAGAGAGGCCAGTTAGACCTTGGAATTGATCATGTCTTAATTACACCAAAAACCAACGTCAAGAGGATGTCAGCATTAGACGCTGGTTTGACGTTGGAATTTTGATCTCGGGTAGACGTCAGATTTTGGTCACCGACGTCACGACTTAAAGCTAACCAAAGACCGATGTCCAATGACACTGCAATTGAGACACTGCCAAAGTGTCGTGCCATACTTTTTACAGCTGAAAATACATCTTTTTTGTTGAGCAAAACCTCTTGAAAGTGTTGTGCAACAAAGTATAAATTAGGCTTTATTCTGCATGTTGTTTCTCATAGTTCAGGGGTGGCCAACCCTGGGGTTGGAGACTCAGGGCCAGACTTATTAAGGGAAAACTTTTTTGATAATGCACATAGCGACACAACACAATCAGTTCACCAATAGCCTACTGGTTCTAACCACGCAATCAAAGACTTTAAACACCTCAGGTGTAATTTTGCAAAGAAGCAGTATTGCATTCCAACTAATTCCAGATCACAAGGCACCAATCCTTTTTAATTAATTATATACTCTACTGAACATATACACACAACAAGACAAGTATTTTAATTCACAATAATATTTGTATACCAACTGCTTGCTGATGTCAAATTGCTCAATGTAAGTCCTGCATGCTTTAAATAAAACAAATATTTTCATAGTAACTGATGTATTTTAAATTTAAAAAATAAATAAAAATTGTGACCTAGTAGAGTCTGCTTTTGCATTCAAAAAGCAGACACAATCCTTTAGTAAATGTTGTGCCTCAGTGTCTGGCTGATTTTTGATGTTACTCATCAATTATCTTAACTTATTAATTTCAACAGTTGATTACACAGTTAATTAATGATTACCGATTTTATTGATTAGTTAATTACCACCATAAACTAATGTGTCAAAATCGGTTGCTGATTTTGTGGTTGAAATAAAAAGCAGTGGACCCTGCAGTTTATCAGGCCCAGGACTGGGTTCGTTGATTATAGACAGTCCTTTCTGAAAAGTTTTACTTCTGTTCCTTCCAGAAAGATCTCATGATTGTTCGGGAAATCCAGAAGGTGCTGTCTCTGGATTCTGATGACTTTTATCATTTCCTCAGTGATGATGAGCTACAAACTCCTGATGACATCATGAATCTGTATGACATGTTCACCTACTACAAGGTCCTGCTTTCAGATATAATTTCAAATGCCAATTTCAAATTTACTCTTTCCTTTCCAGTCCTACTGCTTTGCAACTTAATTTTTTTGTCTGCAAGAGTTGAACAGGAGCCTTTTTTAAATTTATTTTCAGATTTTTCCCTTTTTCTCCCAATTTGGTAGCCAATTGGACCCTATGTAATTCAATCCCCCGTGTAGGAACCACTAGAGAATCGCTACAACTCCGTCAGCCGGTAGCAGGAAAGAGGGCGCCACATCCTCTTCAGTGCGCAACTCCTCAAGCTTCTGACCGTGATTCCAACTCGCCCAGGGCCGAGGGAATAAAGGAGAAAAAACAAACATGCTCCCTCACTCGCACAAGAGCGCAATACAGGGGGGAGACTGGAAACAGGAAAAAATAAGGCGACCCATGGGAAAACGGGCGAATAGACTCAAAGACACGAGTAGAGACAAGATAAAGAAAAGAAAAGGCCTCTCACTCTCAATAAAGAAAGCAGGCAAGAGAGGTAAAGTGCAAATAGAGAAGGAAATAATCCTACAAAACTCTAACGCACAAAACGCAAGTCCCGCGTTACCCCAAAGCAAGCTATGGGGCAAAGTGGTCTCCTTAAGCGCAGTGTAAACCGGACCTCCCTCCACGAACTGGGGTGGGAGCGGCGGCAGCGGCTTGTCCGGTGGAGCCAGAGCGCTAACCAGCACTCGCTTCAGCCGGGAGACATGGAAGGTGGGGTGGATGCGCATGGAGCGCGGAAGCTGTAACCGCACCGTGACCGGGTTGATCCTCCGGATGATCTTAAAAGGACCCATGCATTGTGGCGCAAGTTTGCGGAACTCCCACATGGACAACCACACTCGTTGCCCCACCCGGTAGGACGGAGCTGGGCGACGACGCCCGTCGGCCGCAGCCTTTTGCTTAGCCGTGGTGTGCAAGAGGGATGTGCGCACACACCTCCAGACGGATCGACACCACCGCACGAACAAACCGGCGGATGGTACCTCCACCTCCCTCTCCAACTCAGGAAATAACGGGGGTTGATACCCCAGCTGAGCCTCAAAAGGAGAGTGGAGGCATTGCGCAGCGTGTTGTGGGCGTACTCCGCCCAGGTGAGATGGTGACTCCAGGATGTGGGGTTGGAGGTGGCCAGACACTGAAGGGTGCCTTCCAATGTCTGGTTGGTGCACTCCGTCTGTCCATTAGTCTCCAGGTGAAACCCGGAAGACAAATTAATGGACGCCCCGATAAGGGCACAGAAGGAGCGCCAAAACCTAGCAGCGAATTGGGGGCTGCGATCAGATACCACGTCAAGGGGAAGACCGTTGACCCTAAAGACATGATCCACCATAAGCTGCGCTGTCTCTGGTGCTGAAGGCATCTTAGGCAGGGCAATGAAGTGTGCCACCTTGGAGAACCTGTCAACGACTACAAAGATCACCATCACCATGGCTCCAAGGACAGCTGGGAATGGGCAGAGGGCGAAGAAGCCCCGAGGGTGAGAGTTGTGACCCCTTGCTGCGGGTGCAATCTGAACAGGCGGAGACAAACTCCCGTACGTCACTCTTCATATTAGGCCACCAAAAACGTTGGGACAGAAAGTCCCTAGTATGGTGGACGCCTGGATGCGGCGCCAACCGAGAACAGTGACCCCACTGAAGAACCCGAGATCTAATCCGGGAGGGGACAAACAGGCAGTGAGAAGGACCCCTGCCTCGGCCGAGATCCGAGTGCAATGCCCTCTGGATGGCTGCCTCGATCTCCCACATGACCGGGGCCAAGATTTGAGCGGTGGGCACGATGGGTTCAGGAAGCGGGTCTGTATCGGTGCGATCGAAAATGCGCCAAAGGGCGTTCGGTTTTACATTTTTAGAACTGGGTCGGTAGGTGAGCAAAAAATTTAAGCAGGTGAAGAATAATGCCCACCGAGCTTGTCTGGAATTGCGTCTTTTGGCCTGTTGGACGTACTCTAAATCTTTGTGGTCTGTCCATACGGTAAAGGGGTGCTCAGCTCCTTCTAGCCAATGGCGCCACTCCTCCAAAGCCAATTTAACTGCCAGCAGCTCCCGGTCCCCTCTGTCGTAATTTCTCTCGGCAGGTGTCAAAGCTTGAAAAAAATACGTGCACAGGTGCATTTTGCGGTCCAGCGGAGAATGCTGGCACCTACCCCCCAGCTCCGAAGCATCCACCTCGACCACAAAGGGGAGGGAGAGATTGGGAGTGATGAGGATAGGTTCAGAGCTGAATCTCCTCTTAAGTACAGTGAACGCCGCCTCCACCTTAGAGTTCCATAGGAACCGTGCAGGGCCTGCTTTCTTGGTAAGGGCTGTGATGGGGACGGCTACCGCGCTGAAGTTATGGATAAACCGGCGATAAAAATGTGCAAACCCCAGAAAGCGCTGTACCTGCTTCACTGAGGATGGCGTGGGCCAGTTTTTAACCGCCAAAACTTTTTCAGGATCCATCTGGACCTTTCTGTCCGCCACAATGAATCCTAAAAAGGAGACGGAGCTTGTGTGAAAGGAACACTTCTCCGATTTGACAAACAAACGTGCCTTCAGGAGTGCCTCTAAGACCTGCCTGACATGAACGATGTGAGTAGAGAGGTTGGGGGGAAAACTTTTAATATCTTTCAGGTAGACAAAGACAAATCTCTCTAGCATCTCACGAAGGACATCATTCACTAGCGCCTGAAAGACTGAGAGGGTGCTAGTGAGGCCGAATGGCATCACCTGGTACTCATAGTGTCCGTCGTGCATGTTAAAGACCGTTTTCCACTCATCGCCTTCACGCATGCACACCAGATTGTATGCGTTGCGAAGGTCGAGCTTAGAGAAGACCAAAGCCCCCTTCAGGCACTCAAATGCGGAGTTCATGAGGGGAAGAGGGTACCGGTTCTTAATGGTGATGTCGTTTAGTCCCCGATAGTCAATGCATAGCCTCAGCCCCCCATTTTTCTTTTTCACAAAGAAGACAGCACCTGCCGGCGAAGTGGAAGGTCTGCTGAAGCCATTGGCTAGGGACTCCTTAATGTATTCTCTCATGGCTGTGCTCTCGGGAGACGACAATGAATACAGGGAACCCCTGGGGGGGACCATGCCCAGGTAAAGTTCTATGGCACAGTCGTAAGGTCTGTGGGGAGGCAACGTAGTAGCGCGTTGTTTGCTAAAGACCTCCGCGAGTTCCGCGTAATCGGCAGGGACTTTAACCGGTAAAGGGAATTCGAGTGCCTCTCCTACTCTAATGCTGTCCAAGTCAGGGAACGAATCAAGTGGTAATTCCCACCCGATATCGGAATCCGAGAACTCCTCCTCCCAAGTAGCGTTACCCAAACCAGGCTCTCCTCCAACCTCTCGAAGGGAGAAGCAATGCTGCCTGTCCCAGGAAGAGTCTCAGTCTCCTCTAGGTCAGAGTTGGACTGAGCTCAGAGTGATCATCACTGGGGCCCCCACTGGAGGATGATAGCCCTGTCCCCTCCCTAATTTATATGGGGGCTCTGTTGTATCAGCCACAAATGGCCTAGAATGAGGGGATATGTGGGCGACTCCACTAAAAAGAATTGCGCCGTTTCTAAGTGACCCTAATAGGAAGCCTGCATGCGCAACGGACCCGTGATCTTTTTTATGGTCCCAGAATCTAGCGGGCAACCATTGAGGGCCATGACCTGGCGGGTGGAGTGAGAGGGAGTATGGGAATTCTGAGCTCTTTAGCCCATTTAACATCCATAAAGCACTCCATGGCGCCGGAGTCGATAAAGGTGTTAACTAGGGCTGTAATCAACCAAAGAAAATCTAGGTCGACTAAAATCCTAAAATTTCGACCAAGAATCGAGCAATCGAGGGAGAGAGGGGGGGGGGGGGGGGGGGGGGGGCGGCGGCGTCGCTGCTGCCTCCGCCAGCGGGTGCTCTAGGGCTTAAGAGGTAGAATAAGACTAAACTGAAGCAGGCATCACACTCTGAAAACTAACTGAAACTAAACTGAATTGAAAATTTCGTTTTAATAAAACGAAATCAAACGAAAAAGTAATAAAAAATACAAAACCATAATAGCTAATACCCATAACACACACACACACACACACCTAGACTTCATTACACACACAGCTGCTTTCTTAACCTGCTCTAGTGATTTTTAACAGCATTTGCAAACCGAAAAAAAATGTGTAGATAAACTAAGCATTATCAGTCACTTCTTTAATTTAGTCTCGTCGTATCACCGTCTCCTCCGCCGCCAATACAGTTTGCAGCCGCACTTGTCGTCTACTCTCGGGTTATCTCAGTCTCTTTAACACTGTCCTCGTTCAGATAACAGTAATCAGAGATGCTATCATCAGATGAGATTAATTTCTGTCATCTAACTTTCGCCGTGATGAACGGCGTTTCTAAACGGTTAAAGTCCCACCCCTACTGCCTATAACTTCAAACCTCCTAAACCTCCTTTCCTCTTAAACACAAAAAGGCAAGTCCATTTTCAGAAAAAAATAATATTTATTTAACAAACAAAATCAAAATAGACACAGTGCGCACTGCGTAATTGCGCATTACAGGCTCCAAAATATTAAAGTGAACCAATTCCAATAACCGTGAAAATTAAGTAAATGTGCACAATAATAAAAGGGCATTAGTCTTCAAAACGAAATAATATAAAAACAATGAATTATAAACTTAAATAAGGTGCACAACTGGCAAGGTAAGGCGTTTAGCAGCAAACATTGAAAAACGAAAAATATAGCCGCAAAAAAAAGGCAACTCACTCACGGAGATTTAACTCCTTCGCGACGGCCCTATTAAAAAAGGTTCGAATTCGAACCATAGCGTCATTTGTCTCTCTGCTATTGGTTAACCGTGGATTCGCGGTTTTTTTCATTTGAAAATGTTTTGGATAATCAGCCAATGATTGCACAGATATTCTTGGCTGTGTGACGCGGTTCATTTAGCTGCACTGTTGACGCGCAATACGTTTCACTTTCTTCTCCACTTTCCATTCCTCCATGTTCAGAATCAAATTATCATCGTTGCGCATAGTGCATATTTCAGCAACTTCGTCTGCAGTAAACCGGCGTTTACCACTGGCCGAAGCCATTTCGGAAAGGCTTGTAAAGACGTATTGCGCGTCAACAGTGCAGCGTAAATGAACCACGTCACACAGCCAAGAATATCTGTGCAATCATTGGCTGACTATCCAAAACATTTTCAAATGAAAAAAACCGCGAATCCACGGTTAACCAATATCAGAGAGACAAATGACGCTATGGTTCGAATTAGAACCATTTTTAATAGGGCCGTTCTAGTCGCGAAGGAGTTAAATCAGTGTCCACGGAGATTTAAGTCGACCAATCAGAATTTTAGTCGAGCCAGAACGCATCGACCAATTAGTCGACCAATCGACCGGGAGATTACAGCCCTAGTGTTAACGTTCACAGAACGCCTCCCCCAGAGCAACTGAACTGGTAGTAAGGTCAGAGGGATAATGGACTTGTGTCTCGCAAGGGACCCCCCCCCCCCGTCTCCCTCCAACTTGGGGCAATGATCTTTTAGGTGGCCCCTGCGCCTACCGTACCGACACCAGCTCTCTCTTGGCTTAGTATCCCTGGACTTGCGCAAAGCTGACCCATCCACCTGCATGGGCACCTCCTGGTTAAGAGAGGCGTAGGCAGAAGAGCAAACTGGAGATGCTGCCAGAGGGGAGGAGCGGAAATGAGCTGGGCGGTCTTTACGTCGCCCTGCCTCTCTCGCTCTCTGATGCGGTTGTCAATGCGAATGGTCGTTGAAACCAGAGCACTGAACGTGGCAGGTGGCTCGAGCACTGCCAGGGCGTCCTTGACAGGATCCGACAAGGCGTTCAGGAACAAAGCGCTAAGTGGGGCCGTCGGGCCACCCTGTCTCCCCTGCCAGTGCTCGGATGGTGATGGAGAAGCCTGCCACGGTATCGGTGCCCTGGCGGAGACGAGTCTGTCTCATGGTCGCCTCCTGACCGGAGACGTCATGGTCGAAGACCAACGTCATCTCCTCCATCAGACCATTTGCGTCGTTAATAATCGGGTTATTAGCCCGAATTAGCGGATCAGCCCATGCCAGGGAAGTACCAGTTAAAAAGGATAAAATAAATGCTACCCGGGATTCCTGGAGAGAAAAATAAGGCGACCCACAGGAAAGCGGTCGAATAGACTCGAAGACACGAGTCTGAAGCATCCACCTCGACCACAAAGGGGAGGGAGAGATTGGGAGTGATGAGGATAGGTTCAGAGCTGAATCTCCTCTTAAGTACAGTGAACACCACCTCCACTCTAAGACAAAACTCTCAGCAGAGCAGGAAAAGGAAAATCAATGCAAGGAACTGAAAGTGCAAATAGAGAAGGAAAGAATCCTACAAAACTCTAACACACAAAAGGCAAGTCCCCGCGTTACCCCAAAGCAAGCTATACGGCAAAGTGGTCTCCTTAAGCACCTAAAATCCTATACCGCACCGGCTTTATGTCGATAAGCAACAACACAGAAGCGCCGAGACAGGAAAACACGGCACTTAAATAGCCAGCGGAAGCACAGAACAGGTGAATTAGGTAAGTGCCGGGACAAAGAACGGACGACGAAAAATAAAGAAAGAGTGCCCTCAAACCACTCAGAGAGAAAACGACTGCAGAAATAAAAGAAGACTGCCAAACCATGACACCAAGTCCCTCCCCCCACCCTGGGAGCAGCCGCCAATTGCCACTCCCTCAAGGCACTGGCCATACTTGTATCTGGCAGGACTGGGGATCAAACCCCCGATCCTCTGAGTGCAACTGCACAAACTGAAAGTCTGCGCTTTTACCGCTACACCACCGCGGTGGCCCCGAACAGGCGCTTTTGACTCCACAGGTGCTTCTGTGTGTGGAAATGTATACATACAGTGCCCTCCACAATAAAGGCACCCCTAGTAAAGATGAGTAAAAAGGGTTATAAAAAATTCATTCAAAAAATGAGAAAAATCCAACCTTTAATTGAAGTAAATTTACTCTGAGAAAAACAAATCCCTCATCAAGAAATAATTATTTTTAACAAAACCATGTGTGCCACAATTATTGGCACCCCTAGAAATTCTTATGAGCAAAATGTAACTGAAGCATTTTTTCCATTTATATTTTACTTTTTAAAGTTGATCAGTGTTTAGGAACTTTCAAGCAGTAATCCATGACTTCCTGTTTCACTGGGGTATAAATATGAGGTGACACAGAGGCCATATTGCCTTATTCATACATAAACACGGGAAAGATAAGAGAACACACAAATCAAATGAGGGAAAAGTGTGTTGAGCTTCATAAATCAGGGAATGGCTATAAAAAATTGCTACAGTGGGGAGAACAAGTATTTGATACACTGCCGATTTTGCAGGTTTTCCCACTTACAAAGCATGTAGAGGTCTGTAATTTTTATCATAGGTACACTTCAACTGTGAGAGACGGAATCTAAAACAAAAATCCAGAAAATCACATTGTATGATTTTTAAGTAATTAATTTGCATTTTATTGCATGAAATAAGTATTTGATACATCAGAAAAATAGAACTTAATATTTGGTAAAGAAACCTTTGTTTGCAATTACAGAGATCAGACATTTCCTGTAGTTCTTGACCAGGTTTGCACACACTGCAGCAGGGATTTTGGCCCACTCCTCCATACAGATCTTCTCCAGATCCTTCAGGTTTCGGGGCTGTCGCTGGGCAACACGGACTTTCAGCTCCCTCCAAAGATTTTCTATTGGGTTCAGGTCTGGAGACTGGCTAGGCCACTCCAGGACCTTGAGATGCTTCTTACGGAGCCACTCCTTAGTTGCCTGGGCTGTGTGTTTCGGGTCGTTATCATGCTGGAAGACCCAGCCACGACCCATCTTCAATGCTCTTATTGAGGGAAGGAGGTTGTTGGCCAAGATCTCGCGATACATGGCCCCATCCATCCTCCCCTCAATACAGTGCATTCGTCCTGTCCCCTTTGCAGAAAAGCATCCCCAAAGAATGATGTTTCCACCTCCATGCTTCACGTTTGGGATGGTGTTCTTGGGGTTGTACTCATCCTTCTTCTTCCTCCAAACACGGCGAGTGGAGTTTATACCAAAAAGCTCTATTTTGGTCTCATCAGACCACATGACCTTCTCCCATTCCTCCTCTGGATCATCCAGATGGTCATTGGCAAACCTCAGACGGGCCTGGACATGCGCTGGCTTGAGCAGGGAGACCTTGCGTGCGCTGCAGGATTTTAATCCATGACGGCGTAGTGTGTTACTAATGGTTTTCTTTGAGACTGTGGTCCCAGCTCTCTTCAGGTCATTGACCAGGTCCTGCCGTGTAGTTCTGGGCTGATCCCTCACCTTTCTGATGATCATTGATGCCCCACAAGGTGAGATCTTGCATGGAGGCCCAGACCGAGGGAGATTGACTGTCGTCTTGAACTTCTTCCATTTTCTAATAATTGCGCCAACAGTTGTTGCCTTCTCACCAAGCTGCTTGCCTATTGTTCTGTAGCCCATCCCAGCCTTGTGCAGGTCTACCATTTTGTCCCTGATGTCCTTAGACAGCTCTTTGGTCTTGCCCATAGTGAAGAGGTTGGAGTCTGATTGATTGAGTGTGTGGAGAGGTGTCTTTTATACAGGTAACGAGTTCAAACAGGTGCAGTTAATACAGGTAATGAGTGGAGAATAGGAGGGCTTCTTAAAGAAGAACTAACAGGTCTGTGAGAGCCGGAATTCTTGCTGGTTGGTAGGTGATCAAATACTTATTTCATGCAATAAAATGCAAATTAATTACTTAAAAATCATACAATGTGATTTTCTGGATTTTTGTTTTAGATTCCGTCTCTCACAGTTGAAGTGTACCTATGATAAAAATTACAGACCTCTACATGCTTTGTAAGTGGGAAAACCTGCAAAATTGGCAGTGTATCAAATACTTGTTCTCCCCACTGTACTTACCTGAAAATGCCCATATCTACCATTAGGGCAATACTTAAAAAATTCAAAGCAACTGGAACTGTTACAAACTTGCCTGGAAGAGGACCCAGGTTTATGTAACATGGTAAGAGATGCAAAAAGAAATTTTGAGTGTGAGATTAAGCTAATTCACCAAAAGGTGAATTCTTTATAAAAATTCCATCTTTACCAGGGGTGCCAATAATTGTGGAGGGCACTGTATACATGGGACGGGGGTCAGGGTTGAAAGGTGTGGGGTAATACCTTTCAATGACTGTATGGGTCTCTGGTGTTCCCTCTCTGTAGATCCTCACTCTAGGGTAGCTGTCTATCTCATGTTTCACTTTGCCTTTGCTGAAGTTTAGGACTTGGCAGAGCATGACAAACTTTGCTATTTTTCAACAGAACATTGATTCATTATTTCATCCATTCAGCTAGCAGGCTAATGTAAAATTCAAATCAAAGAACTGCTAGGGGTGGCAGTGTAGGATGATGGTTAGCTTATTCTCAGCTGGGATGCTGCTGTTGTACCCTTGACCAAGGTAATTAACCTGAATTACTTTGATAAAATATTCATCTGTTTAAATGGATTGTACATAAAAGGATAAGCACACCTGAGAAATGTATTGTTAATGCACTATTGCATGAGCTGGCAAGTGATGACCACTACTGGCAAAATTACCATTTGCAAGCCTAATAAGTAACAAGCTACCCATCTAGCATTAATCTTCAAGCTAGATGGTAGCTAGCAAGCTTGAACCTTGCAATTTATCACAAGGCAGGAAGCTAACTGAAGCTTTGCTTTGATTTACAACCACCAAAAACATTCCTAATTTGTGACAGTTCAGTTCCCCAGCAATATAGCTCATAACGGATGCAGGGTCTTACAGGTCTGAATATGGATGGAGATAGATATTGACAGAGAGCTTGATTGAGCAAAATCACATCATTTTTCAGTCTCATTGGAATTAATGGGATGAGCTTAATAATACAAATATTTGACATTTGTCCAACAAAAAAAGGATTGTGCTTTGAATTGAGACGGAACTGAAGTCTACAAGTCTCAGCTCTCTAAATCCATTTTTGTGTGTACCTCTAGGGGGCAGCAGTGTTCAGAATGCTGGCCAATACTTTGACAGAGAGCGTCTTTGAAAAGGGTGTTCAGGTGAGCAGATGTACCATTTCCATTAAGTCCCATAAAATTGGCCCAAAGAGTTGAGTACCTGTACACACTAGCATCTCTTTATTTTCTATAGCCACTGCTATCTGGGTTCCCACACTTACCTATACAACAATTTCAGGGAATCCACTCCTCCAAATTCAAGAAAACTCCACATTGCTCTATCATGAGTATCAAAGACTGCATAAATAAAAGTAAATTAATTGTGCCCCTAGAAAAGCTCCTTTCAACCACAATGCCATTCCGAGCCATTTTGAATAGAATGAGGATTCTGATCCAGGATCAGCTTCTAAGGTCATATTCCATAAAAAAAACATTGGGAGATAAAGTTCAAGGTGGTTGTTGAAGCCTGTTAACAAAAAAATGTAGGCACTCTAAAGCAGGGATACTCAAATCTTTACAAACATGTAAACTCTAGTATTGAAAAGTAATGTATAATTTTGAATCACAATTAAAAATCTTGTGACAACAGTTTATGCTCACCATTGCCATGACTGTCAACTAATACAATCAAAAAGTCAGTTTTTCACCAAGAAATAAGGTTAACCCATTTGTCATATTCAACCAATTGGGTCCACTGAGTTTGCACTCATGGAATAGTAATGTATCTCCTCAGTCATATCTAAAGGCTTACCAGTACAACAGCGCTGAACCACAAGACCTTTGGAATCACATACAGAGGGTGAGTTTAAAATGCAATTTTGCAACATCTACATGTTTAGCAGCCAAACACATACGCAGTGATACAGAATCGGTTTCCTTAGTGTAATAAATTAATATGTATAAAACAGTCTACTATTATTTTAACCCAAGTGTGTTTCTATATGCTGTGTAGTATATTGAAATAACTGAACTTTTAAAAATGTTTTATTAATTCCCGTTTCATTCCAAGGCAGTGGACAACACCAGCCTTCACATACCCGTAGCAAAAGTCATGGACACGTGGACACAGCAATCTGGCTACCCTCTGATAACCATCAACACCACATCTGGAGAAGTATCACAGGAACACTTCTGTCTCAACACAGAGAAAGAACAGAAGTCAGTCTTGAAGAAGGGATCATTTTTAACATCAAACGAGATTAAAGTAAACAGGGGCTTGAAAAGAGAAGGAAAGAGTCGTCCATATGACTGAAGTCCAGTTTCATCTCCAGGGCCCAGTTGTTCAAAAAGTTTAATCTGGATCAGAATGATCCAGATTTGGAAATCCCATGTTTTGCTATCCAGGATCAGGTAATCCATCTTACTTTTGTGCCGGTTTTTCAAAGCAACATTGGATTGGATCACCCTGATCCAACTTTTCAAGATTACCAAATCCAGATTACCAGTGCTCTAAATGGGACTAGATATCACAATGTAGGCTACTAGCTATGTAAAGAATAACAGGTAGAATAGCCAGCGTGGGGTCACTTTAAGTATATGAAGAGACACAAACATCAGCACAAACATCCCCTTCAATTTTCAATTTCTTTTAAACAGTCTGACCCCTCATCTGACCCACAACAAATAAATGAAAACAAACAAATATACATTATTCACAAATACATTGTTGATATTTTGAACACGTGTTTTAAATCATAAATGTCCAATAGTTAACTACTACATGATACAAATGTTGTATTATTTGACCAATTTTAAAGTTTTATTACATTTTGTTCATGAAATCCACCCTGAATCCACCCTTCTGCTGGGATCAGGATAATCCAGATTTTTTGGATCAAAGGTATCCCAATCATCCTAAAAAGTTTTGATCAACACATACTGACGGTTTGATCCAGATCAAAACCAAGACTGGATTATGTGATCTAATCCGATTTCAGAATCCTTTTTTTCTTAAAAACCCATTTTCAAGATTTGATCCAATCCGATAGCCGAAATCCGATCAGATTACTTCTGAACAACTGGGCCCAGGGCCCAGTAGTCCAAAACCTTTTGAAGAACTGGGCCCAGGAGTTTTCAATCCAGGCTATTCTGCTAGTTTTGGCATTGTCATTGAATGAGAGTGACTTGGATTTTTGAATATCAAGTATTTTTGAATAAGTCAACTTTGATTAGTTTTTGTTGTGATGCCATAATGTGTTTTCTTAAGAAATAATTGCACTCTCTCTTCCTGTCTTTGTCTGTTTCTACCATACAGGCTTATTTGGCAGGTTCCAATAAAAGTAATGAAGTCTGGATCAGGAGAGATTGAATCTGATTTGCTGACTGTGGAAGGACCAGGTAAGAAGTGAGCTCATTCAGGAACACGTGCTACAAATGGTGGTAATTCATGTCCTTTCCTTTACATGCTATTTGAAGTAATTACACATTAATGAACATGTGGTACAATACACAATATGTTGTACTAAAATATTTTAGCATTGTTTAAAACAACTCTGATGCTCTGATGCTTTTTTACGGGGCCATCTTCAGATGCATAAAATAACTTCCATGTCCATCATTTTCTTTAGATAACTCATTTGAATTTATGTTTGCAATGTAAATGATAATACATGGATGTAAATATCAGTCTTGTCTGCAGATATATGAAGTGATACGAAATTAATGAAATTTTGTTGATGAGCCTTTTAATAAAGATCAATGTGTTATGGGATTGTAATGATCTTAAAGGGGATGTATTTGTGGTATGAATTAGTACTTGGAAAAGCTCTTCATGACTTGGATTCATCTGAAAGGTGCTGTTTTTGCTCACTAGTATCGAAGCCAGTATATCAGTGTGATGAAAATGAGTGGATTCTTGCCAATGTTAACTGCACTGGATATTACAGAGTAAACTACGACCCAGATAACTGGGAAAAGCTTCTTCAACAGCTGAAAACAGATCACCAGGTAAATCCGGTACACATTCATTTTGATTTCAATTTGCTGTGAGTCTTTCTGGCAGCAACAAGAAAGATTTTTGAGTAGTTTTGTCAATAGACATAAATCAAAATGTGTTTCTCATGTAATCACAGTGAAAGCAACACAGTTGTGTTGCAATAAGGCTGGTTGGTGTCACTTTTTCTAATGATTTGAAAGACACCCCCCCCCCCCCTTTGTGACACATTTGATAAGGGTAAAGTACAATTCATATCACATGAACATGAATATGTCTAGTCTTTTTTTAAATGTGAACTTACAAACATAATAAAATGGGTACAATTATTTAGAATGTTAGTTATCACAGTCATTGCAACAATAATTTTCATATATTTTTTGTAAATAATGTAGCAATCAACATACAATAGGTATAATCACTTAGAATGTTAGGTATCATGAAGTTATTTGGAGATGACCAGACAGTGATAAATACGGTAGACCTGACCCAGATAGACTTGATAGCAGCTTCTGCTATGGAATGTCTTACATTAATGGTGGCAAATGCAACTAAGAATAATAATATTGAAAGATGAGATGGAATGTTACTGAAATATCACACAGGTGCCTATCTCCAACAGACAGACCTTTGTTTGAACCCCAGTGCTGATGTTTAATTGAAATAGATGCTTAATGTAATGGGGCGTGACGTGTGAGGTTGGAGGAACCAAACGCAGCAAGGGGATTCATTAAGCTTAATTAAAAGCCACTGAGACGGAGAGACCCCGTATATAAGGGAATATAAAGATTAAAGCAATTGACCTAGTTCCTACTCTCACTGAAGGGAAATATGGGAACTAGGAAAAAAGGGGCGTAGCTAAAAACGACCCGTATAACCGGGCGAACATCACACAAGAGCAACACATCTCGAGCTCGGAAAACACAACGAACTAAAAAAAACACTGAATACACAAATGTATACAGTGAAAAACGAGAAGCAAAAAGTGAACTGAGGAAAGGAGCTGCCTCGTAGGTAACAAACAAAAGGACATAAAATGGAGCTAATCAAAGGGAGAACGCGACAAGCGAGAAATAACTCCCTAGCTCTAAACGGAGCGAACTGCTTGCTGAGGAATAGAAGGAAGCAGTCTCCGTGTCCTAACCTACCGGCAGTAAGCCACACTAATGGCCATATCTCACTAACCGGGTGAACGGCACACAAGAGCAACAAATCTCAAGCTCGGTAAACACAACGAGCTAACAAACACACTGAATACCTTACAGTATAAAAAACAGTGGACAAGATGCTAACGTGGAGAGAGAGAAAAGACTGCCTCGGAGGTAACAAACGAAGGAACGTAAATTAGAGCTAAGCAAGGAGAGAACGCAACCGGCGAAAAAATAACTCCCTAACTCTAAAACGGAGAGAACTGCTTGCTGCAGGAACTAAATGAAAGCAGTCTCCGAGTCCTAACCTACCGGCAGAGTGCCAAACACAAAACATGCGGAAAATAATGGCCCTACATCTCAGTAAAGGGAAAAGGTAACGAGAAGGCGAAAGGAACAGAGATCCAACGTTCCATGGTTACTTCCATAAGCTCGCAATCACATGCAGAAAACTTAAAAGGGGGTAAACACCCAATCTCCCAGGAGAGAGAAACATTTTACAGGCGAGCCGACGGTAAACCGCCATCCCATACCTTTACTAGCAAAATGACTAACGCAAGCTTAGTAGAAAATACACGCCCTAGCCTCTCAGTAAAGGGGAATGTAACGAGAAGGCGAAAGGAACAGAGAGCTAACGTTCCAAGGCTACTTTCAGAGACTTGCAGTCACACGCTAACATGTCCACAACATCACCCGGTCTCCCTATAGGAAGACATGTACCGAAGGACGAAACAGAACTACAGTTCCGAACAAAATCGCCAAAGCTCCATGTACGGAGACAGGTACTGAATAGGATGAACAGGACAGCAGCACCGGACATTTACCGGCTAAAAGACTAATGCAAGCTTAATAGAAAATACACACCCTGCCTCTCAGAATAAATAAAAAGCCCTGACTCACAACAACACATCACATCAATCCAAGATGGCCACCAGTCCAGTCCTTTGTTTGTGTGCCTGCATGTGAACTCTGAATTTTATTTGTTTTATTTGTTTTATTTGTTTTATTTGTTTTATTTGTTTTATTTGTTTTATTTGTTTTATTTGTGTTTTGTACTGATAATCCAGCCAATGAAAGTTGACTTTTACATCCACTCAAGAGGTGCACATCTGACTCTCTTTTGGTTTCTTACAACAATCCAAAAATGAGTTGAAATCACTGCTGTTGGATTATAGAAGATCTTCGTGGCCTGCCCTGCTAGTTTGCTGGTAGGGGCCTGTTTCAATCACCCCACCTGCCTGCTGGATTGCTGGGTTGGGACCTGCTTCAATCACCTAGCCTACCTGCTGGATTGCTGGATTGAGGCCTGCTTCAATCACCTAGCCTGCCTGCTGGATTGCTGGGTTGAGGCCTGCTTCAATCACCTAGCCTGCCTGCTGGATTGCTGGGTTGAGGCCTGCTTCAATCACCTAGCCTGCCTGCTGGATTGCTGGGTTGAGGCCTGCTTCAATCACCTAGCCTGCCTGCTAGAATGCTGGTTTGGGGCCTGTTTCAATCATCTAGCTTGCTGGCTGGATTGTTGGTTTGGGGCCTCATCAATACACGTTCCTGAAGCTGACTGTTAGATACCACCAAGCCATCTGAGCACTTGTTATTTCATATACTGTGGTTTCCTACGCAGGCATCATGTATCTGTTGGTTTATTTATTAATTAATATGTGCCTTCTTGGATCTTCCGGACTAAATCGGGTGAGTGAACATTCATCGTCTCACTCTCTAAGTCTTACAAACTCTCCGACCAGAGACTCGTGTAATTATCATCAAGAAATGCACCCCAAACAACAGCAAAAGCTTATACTTCCCAAACACAAGCGAGCACTCTGCTCTACCTACAATCTTTGAAAGCTCTGAATGATGTTCTTACTGTGCGAAAGGACTCCTCACTTTTTATTGCCAGAGACGTTGATTGTGACACCGTCGCACGTACTGGGAAACTAAAGTGTGTTATATACAACCAAACCCTGGCCCTATGCAAAATATACCCACTCCAGCAGACTTCAAAAATAGATCAGGTCTTGGCCTTGTGCATTTTAATGTTAGAAGTCTTCTCCCCAAAATGGACATGATAAAGCTCTGGGTGGTTACAACGGATATGGATATTATGTTTTTATCAGAAACGTGGTTAAAAAAATCGATACCTGACAATTTGATTGCAATTGATGGTTATAATTTATAATAATTTATAATTTATAGATCCGATCGAACTGGTAAAGGTGGTGGAGTTGCGATTTATGTTAAATCCAAACTTTGTAGCTCCATGTTACAGTCTGTAACTAAAGCCAGACAGTTTGAACTGCTCGCTGTTAAAGTGAATATATTCAATGATATTCACCTTACTGTTGTTGGCTGTTACAGGCCGCCATCGGCCACAAAAGAAGCCATCTCCTCTCTTTCTGATGCCTTACACAGTTTCAATGATTCCGAACTCATTCTCATGGGTGATCTAAATTGGGATTGGCTTTCCTCTGCCTCCGATTGCATTAAGGAACTGTGTGACTCTTTAAATCTCACGCAATTTATTAATGCTCCTACTAGGCTCAACCCAAAAGATCTAAGTAAATCTACATTATTAGATCTTATTCTCACAAACGCACCCCACAATTATACCTCGACTGCAGTATTCTGTAATGATGTTAGTGATCACTGTGCTATTGCCTGTGTAAGAATCTCAAAATTACCCAAGTTCAAACCTCGTTATGTTTTTAAAAGGAATTTTAAACGTTTTGAAGAGCAAGCATTTTTGCATGATCTGTACAATAGTGACATTGGCAGAGTCAGCTTAATCCATGATGTTGAGTGTGCATGGGAATATTTTCATACCTCTTTTATGTCGATATGCAATAAATATGCCCCTATAAAGAAATTTAGGATTTCTGGGAGGGACAACCCTTGGTTCACGGAGGAATTATCTAACCTTATTAGGGAAAGGAACACCTCCTGGGCCAAGGCTAGATCCACTAACTCCCCTGCTGACTGGACTGCTTTTAGAGCTCTGAGAAATAAATGCACAATCCGGACTAGGATATCCAAGTCAGAATATTATTTAAAATCTCTTTTGGAAAATCTCAATAATCCCACTAAATTTTGGAAACAGATAAAATCATTGTCATGTTCCAACTCCACTTCAGGCCTTCCTGAATGTATTTTAGTTGACTCAACTGAAATTAAGAGTAAGGACGATATAGTTGGGCAATTTAATGAGCATTTTATATCAGCTGGGTCTGTTTTTAATACATATACAGCAGGGTCTCAGAGCTTTAACTCCAGTTTTGTGATACCTTTATCCTGTACTGACTCACTTAGGGACCCATTTATTTTTAGACCTATTTCTAGGGTGGAGATCTGTAAAGCTTTGAAAGCCACTGACCCAAAAAAAATCGTCTGGACCCGACAACCTGGATCCTTATCTTTTAAAGCTTGCAGCTGATTTTATTGCTGAGCCTATTGCTCATATTTTTAATCAGAGCCTCCAGACTAACTTCATCCCCAAAATCTGGAAAGCAACCTATGTTCTCCCCTTATTGAAGGGTGGGGACCCTTCAGACCTAAACAACTACCGCCCTATTTCTAAACTTCCTACCCTTGCCAAGATTTTAGAATCTCAAGTAAATTCTCAATTGAAACAATTCTTGGCTGACAACAATATCTTAAATGATAATCAGTCTGGCTTTAGATCAGGTCATAGTACCATAACAGCAACTTTGTTGGTAACAAATGATATTATCAATGCCTTGGACAGAAAGCAGCATTGTGCTGCCCTGTTTGTTGATCTGTCCAAGGCATTTGATTCTGTCGACCATGAGCTGCTGTTGGCTAGACTCAGTGATGTCGGTATGGGTGAAAAGGCTATAGAGTGGTTCAGAAACTACCTTGCAGATAGAACCCAGTGTGTATTTACAGATGGTCACAAATCAAGCTTTATGGAGATTACCAGGGGAGTCCCCCAAGGTTCAATTTTAGCCCCTGTCTTATTTTCTATTTTTATAAATGACATTGGGAAGGACATGCTTACAGCTAAAGTGCACCTCTATGCAGATGATACAATAGTCTACTCGGTTGCGTCTTCTCTAAGTCAGCTGTTGGTGAGCTCCAGACTGCCTTTCAACAGCTGCAGGCATCATTGTATAGTCTAAAGTTGGTTCTTAATGTTAAGAAAACCAAATTCATGATCTTTTCCAGAGCTCGCTCTCAGACCTTAGATAAAGTTGGCATTTTTACCTTAGAAGGGGACTCAATTGAAAGAGTATCATCCTACAAGTACCTGGGTATTTGGGTGGATGATAGGCTTTCTTTTAAAGTGCATATTGAGAACCTAGTGAAGAAACTGAAGATTAGACTTGGCTTTTTTTTATCGAAATAGGGCCTGTCTTAAATTAGCAGCCAGGAAAACACTTGTACGGGCCACGTTCTTAAGTGTTCTAGACTATGGTGACATTATTTACATGCATGCTGCCTCCACTACACTTCGCTGTCTAGACTCTGTGTATCACAGTTCTTTACGTTTCATATCCAACTCCGTGTCCTGCACACATCACTGTGTACTTTATGATTTGGTTTCCTGGTCGTCATTAAGTATAAGGAGACAGCAGCATTGGTATACTTTTATTTATAAAGCCATATTGGGTAAACTCCCTTTATATCTGTGTAATCTTCTAACACTCACCACCAGCTGTTATAATGTTCGCTCCACTAGATGGCTGCGCTACCAAGTACCCAGGATTTGCTCAGAACTTGGTAGAGCAGCATTCTCCTATTTTATGCCTTGGTCATGGAATAACCTTCAGAACACACTACAGCTTAATGATTTTATCTCCTTGGGAGAGTTTAAAGCTCTAGTAAAAAACTGTGTAACCGAAGAGTGTAACTGCTTTTCATAAGCTGGATTTTATATCATGTATTTGTTGTCCCTTGTCTGTTATTAACCGTCTCCATTAATTGTCCGTTTTCTGTTTTTAAACATGTCCCATGTATAATTTTGTATTGTAACTTTTAAATGGTGTGCTACCTTGGCCAGGTCTCCCTCGAAAAAGAGATTTTAATCTCAAGGGATCTTCCTGGTTAAATAAAGGCTAAAAAAAACAAAGGGGAAACATAGTCCACGAAAAGGAGACAACAGGGAACAAACGTACCGAAGCTACTAACCGGCTCACTGTCACACGCAAATGAGTAGAAGCACAAACGCCTGGATTCTCACGAAGAAAACCAAACAAGGCGAATGGCACAAAGAACTGCTGCCCTATACTTCTACGAGATAAGTAACTAAGTAAAAGCGTGAACGCCTGGTCTCTCAATAAGGAGAGACCATAGAAGGGCGAAATAGAGCAGAGAACTCCCATACTTCTACGAGCTCAGTGACTAAAGAGGAGCCAGCAATAATAAACGCCCTGCCTCGATAACGAGACGCGAAAGAACAGGCAAGTAGCATAATGGCACAAAAAAACCACACACCCAAACGTGCAAATAACGCAAACAATATCGAAGCCCAGAACGACGGAAACGTGGGTTTAAATAGCTCCAAGGTAACCACGCACAGGTGTGATGCTGAGAGAAGCTCCGCAATATAGACGGGGCGGAGCAAACATCCACTAAAAGGGCAGCGCCCGCGTGGCTACCAAGGAAAACAACCGCAAGGGAAAAAACCATGACACTTAAGGATAACAGTGCACCGTAGTGGTTAAGGACGTATGTTTGTAACTCAGAGGTTGCAGGTTTCAAGTGTTGGAACTTAGTCAAGGGTACAACAACAGATACAGCAAGTAGCAAGGTACTTACACTGGATTGCATCAGTTAAATGTCCTACTCTACAAATGTATCATTTGTAACTGCATAACTCATGTAAGTCACTCTGCATATGGGTGTTAAGTTAATAAAGAATAATTTTAATAATATGACATGAACATGAAGGATAGGCTTGAGATCCTGCATTTTGCACACATTCACATTGTTATGCATTTCATCTTTCAGAAAATACCTACCATCAGCAGAGTTCAGCTAATTGCCGATGCATTTAATCTTGCAAGGTGAGCTCAATGGTCTCTTCTCTTCTCTGAAAATTGTCTTCACATTATGATAGTCATTTGATGGTGATGTTTTAATGTATTTTGAACAAACTTTAAAAATGCTAATATTGTTAGATTAGTTCTTAATATTTACAGCCAAATTAATCAGAGGTCTAAGAATGCCAAATATTGTAAAGTGTAGCATATTCAGGTTATCTCTTTTCTCATCCAGACTTAAATATGTCAATATCACACTGGCTTTGAACACCACCAAGTACCTTGTGAATGACACAGAGTTTATGCCATGGGAAACTGCCAATGAAAACCTGCTTCATCTAATCCTCATGTTTGACCGTTCTGCGGTCTGTGGCCCCATGAAGGTCAGTCAGTCAACCGAAGCATCAGCCCACCATCACAGAACTTCAGTAGCAATTTATGTGTAATCATATCAGTTCAAATAGAAATAATCAATACAAATAATGTGTTACTACCCATCTCACTACTGTGTTTCCAGGCATATTTAAGGATGCTAGTAGCTCCACTTTATGACCATTTTGAAAGCTTCACAATGAATTCAACCATCCCGGATAGTCACACTGCGCAGTAAGTGTCATTATTATGTTTATGATATTTTTGCAAAATTTTGCTAAACTTAGCAAATGACTTTATCTAGGGGGATTTACAAAGCTCAATTATTTACAAATTACACATTTATAACTTAGTTGAATATACTAAGCTATCAAAACATCTGACCTGGCAGAAATTTAATAAATAATTTTTTTTGTTTTACCTTAAACAAGTGTCTCAGATGACAAAAAACATGTTTGAGTGAAAAGAATTTCTAAAATATTATTTATTTTATTTTTTACAGAGTGTCCCTTGTAGTGTAGGTTTCAGCATAGTAGAATATATGGTTCTTGAGACCTCAGACTCATGTCCCCTACAAGGGACAACAATTAATTGCTGGGTCCTAGGAGTTCCTCAGGGAGTTCTGCATAACTACAAGTGGGTTCAAGAAAAAGGTTTTGTTTTTTTCATGTAGACTGCTTAATCAATGATAATATTTGGAATTGTGAATTAATTTTTACATTATATTGTCATTGTTCAATGGAAAAATTATTTCCCTAAGCTACTGATGGGTTTGGAATTAATGATAATATTCTCATTTTTTTCTGTGAATTTACCTCATTATGTGTTTAACCAAGGACTACACAAGTGTTCAATTGATGATTAATGAAGGATAAGAAATACTCCATTCACACAGTTTCTGGCAAAAATTTGGCTCCGCTATCTCGGTTGCTCATAGATTTTAACCGGTATCGGTTGTTGGTGCAGGTACTTGTCATGGTTTCTAGCAGCCTCTGCTGTTTCTACGTTCGGTTTTCCTTTTGGCGTCGTCAGGACGCTCTATCGGATTTTTTTCGCCTCCGTTCCGGTATTCGCGTTTTGCCCGACAATTATTCTCTGCACCTGTTTTGCGTTTCCTGTCGGCTATATACTTCCGCATTTCCACACTTCGATATTGTCTTTGCTATGTTGACAACGAAGTCTGTAAGGTAAAAGATTTGGTTGCTGCATTTCTGGTTCGTACAAATTGGAAAGGCAGCAAGTCCGGTTTAGAGGTAGGGGAAAGATTTATGTTAGTCTTTTTCTTTCCGTTCTCTCTTTATCCTTTGTCCTCCTCTGCCAGTTACCTTTCTGTTCAGCTCGTTTTCACTAGAGCTGTAGGTAACAAGTTCTAGTTTCATTTTCATTCGTTTATACAGAGCGTTTCTTCTTTTGTTTTGTTTCACTACCTCTTGTTACGCCTAATTATTTAGTGCGTGAGGTTGTTTTGTTAGTTATTCTCACCGTTTATCGAGATCACCTCAGTTTTTGGAGGTTGCTTTATTTTGCCTTGTGCTAGGGAAGTTTTGCTCCCGATCCTGTGTTATCCCAGTCCTGGTGCGGTTAATTCCGCGTTTTGTGGCGTATCTTTCTAAATACGCTTTTAGAAATCCTTATCGGTCGCGTTTGGTTCTCCGAAACTTACACTCCCCATTACAGAATATTGAAGTCAGAATGGAAGAACCAGTGACTTTTACCGATTCATACAAAACGCTGCCTAGCCAGGGCGCTACAGGGCTTACCTCTGAGGAGGCTATTTTCATTCTGCAAGTTCAACAAAGCCAGTTGATGGAACAACTGCAGAACCAGGGAGACTGCCTGAAAAAACTAACAGAGAGCCTCCATAGACTTTTATTTTGTTCCTCCTGTGTGATCAGGCCCTCGCTTGGGCTGACCCTTTAATTCGGGCCAACGCCCCCTGTATTCGTGATTCCATCCAGCTCATGAAGGAGATGCAGCTGGTCTTTGATCATGAGGGTTCAGGCGAGGAGGCAGCCAGGAGATTGACCAGCTTGCGTCAGGGCACTGACACTGTAGCAGCTTTTTCAATTTCATTCCGAGCATTAGCCGGGGAGACAGGTTGGCCTGACGGTCCATTAAAATCTTTATTTTTAAAAGCATTGTCCACCCCCATTAAGGACGCGTTAGCTCAGCTTGAGCCTCCTGCTACGTTCAGTTCTCTGGTTACCACGGCAATTCGCCTGGACAACCGCGTCAGGGAGCGAGAGCGAGAGAGACAGGGGAGTGGAGAGACCGTTTGGTTCCCCATCTCTCTTCCTCTCCGGCAATGTCTCCAGTCCTCCCTTCCACCCACTCCTCCCTTGAGGGGGAGGAGCCCATGCAGGTGGACGGTGCTTCTCTGCGCGAGCCAAGACAAGCTAAGCCACAAGAGGAGTGGTGCCGTTACTGCAGGCGCAGGGGGCACTTGAAAGATCACTGCCCTAAATTGGGGGGAAATGGGGGGGGTACCCTAGCGAGATATGATTGCACTGCCCATCGGACGTTATTGCCGGTTCAGCTGTCCTGGAATAGGCGCTCGGCTAATGTCAACGCTTTTATTGATTCCAAAGCAGTCGATTGTCTCATAGATGTCAAATGGGCTTGGGAACATAAAGTTCCCATACACCCCCTCATTCGACCTCGTCTGGTCACTGCCCTCAACGGCCGTCCGTTGGGCACCGGGTCCATTAAAGAAACCACGAGTTCCCTGACCATACGCGCTTTCCACGAGGGTCATTTCGAACATATTAATTTCTCTTTAGTTGATTCCCCTGATTTTCCTATAGTTTTGGCGCATGCATGGCTGGTCCGGCACAGTCCATGTTCTATGTTCGGTTTTCCTTTTGGCGTCGTCAGGACGCTCTATCGGATTTATTTTGCCTCCGTTCCGGTATTCACATTTTGCCCGACAATTATTCTCTGCACCTGTTTTGCGTTTCCTGTCGGCTATAAATACCTCAGGACTTCCGCATTTCCACACTTCGATATTGTCTTTGCTATGTTGACAACGAAGTCGGTAAGGTAAAAGATTCGGTCGCTGCATTTCTGGTTCGTACGAATAGGAAACATAGCAAGTCCGGTTTAGAGTTAGGAGAAAGATTTATGTTAGTCTTTTTCCTTCCTTTCTCTCTTTATCCTTTGTCCTCTTCTGCCAGTTACCTTTCTGTTCAGCTCGTTTTCACCTAGAGCTGTAGGTAACAGGTTCTAGTTTAATTTTAATTTTCTCGCCCGTTTTTACAGGGCGTTTCTTTTGTTTTGTTTCACTACCTCTTGTTACGCCTAATTATTTAGTGCGTGAGGTTGTTTTGTTAGTTATTCTCGCTGTTTATCGAGATCGCCTCAGTTTTTGGAGGTTGCTTTATTTTGCCTGTGGCGTATCTTTCTAAATACGCTTTTAGAAATCCTTATCGGTCTTGTTTGGTTCTCCGAACCTTACACTCCCCTTTACAGGTACTAAAATAATGGAAATTTTCAGGCCATTACCATGACCTGTAAAATTATTGGATTCAAATGTTGTTGACTTGCACATAATTACCAGTTTAAAAGACAATGGGACTGTATAGTTATAGAGGTAATATCACTGATTCAGTGTCACCATAATTTCATTAACTCTTTAGCTAGCCTCAAGTTGCTATTGCTAACATTTAGTTAGCTATTGCTAACAACTAACAAATTATTTGTTTTATGGTTCACTTCACTTAACAAATGTGTTTCACACAATTAGTCAATGTGTATTTCTTCTGACTCCATAGGCTCAACCAGATTAATGCAGTCACACTTGCTTGTGCCATTGAGCTTCCAAAGTGCAAAAAGATGGCAACTGATCTATTCGACCGGTTGAGGAAAGACCCAACCACAAATCTGTGAGCAAACATTTTGGTTTCACTTGATCATTGGTGAAAATGTTTTAAATTACATTACATTACATTACATTTATTTAGCAGACGCTTTTATCCAAAGCGACGTACAGTAAGTGCGTACAGAGACATCATCATCATTACAGAACAGACAAGGCAAAGCACATCCTTTGCATAATGTAGCAGCTATCCCTAGCAATGAACGTTGACTGTAGTTCACAGTAAGCTGTGGGCAAATCAGCAACACCACACTTTCATTCCAAATACTATTATAAACTATACTATTATAAACCATTCCAAATACTATTATAAACTATGCTATTATAAACCATTCCAAATACTATTATAAACTATACTATTATAAATCATTCCAAATACCATTATAAACTATGCTATTATAAACCATTCCAAATACTATTATAAACTATAATAAACAGACAGGAAAACACAGGGAACAGGGAACTGATATTCCTAGGTGAGGATATCAGTCAAGGTGGAGTCTGAAGAGGTGTGTCTTCAGGCCTCGACGGAATGCAGGCAGGGTTGGAGTAGAACGTAGGGGAATGGGAAGTTCATTCCACCACTGAGGTGTTAATGTGGAAAAACTCCGCAGTCGGGACAAGCGAGAGCCTTTGACACGGAGGGAGGGAAGTGCCAGTCGCCCTGCTGTAGAAGAGCGAAGTGGTCGAGCAGGAACATAGTTCTGGATTAAGTCCTGCAGGTAGGCGGGGCCTGTCCTATTTGCTGCAGTGTAGGCCAGGGTCAGAACTTTGAACCTGATCCTGGCTGCAACTGGCAGCCAGTGGAGAGACCTCAGCAGGGGGGTTACGTGGGAAAACTTCGGGAGGTTGAACACAAGCCGGGCAGCTGCATTATGGATGAGTTGAAGAGGCAGAATGGCGCAGGCCGGTAGGCTTGCGAGCAGGGAGTTGCAGTAGTCCAGGCGTGAGGTGACCATGGTCTGGACAAGAAGCTGGGTGGAGTAGGTGGTCAGGTACGGTCGAATCCTCCTGATGTTGTACAGGAGGAACCTGCAGGACCGTGCCGTCGCCCTGATGTGCTCTTTGAAGTCCAGCCGGTCGTCCAGGACCACCCCCAGGTTCCTTGCAGAGTGGGAGGCAGCCACCACGGTCCCATCAACGGTGATGGAGAGGTCATGTAGTGGGGAGGTCTTGTACAGCATGAAGAGGAGCTCTGTCTTGTCAAGGTTGAGCTTCAGGTGATGGGTAGCCATCCACTCAGAGATGTCAGTCAGACAAGCAGATATCCTCTCCTTAACCTGTGGGGTAGAGGGAGGGAAAGAGAGGAAGAGTTGAGTATCGTCAGCATAGCTATGGTATGAGAAGCCATGTGAATGGATTACTGAGCCAAGAGACTTAGTATACATAGAGAACAGCAGAGGACCCAGTACAGATCCCTGCGGGACTCCTGTAGACAGGGGACGGGGAGCAGAGACGGAACCCTTCCAGGAGACTTGGTAGGATCTATCAGTGAGGTACGATACAAACCAAGAGAGGGCAGTTCCAGAAATGCCCATCTCAGCGAGTGTGGAGATCAGGAGTTTGTGGTTGACCGTGTCGAATGCCGCAGACAGGTCAAGGAGAATCAGAACAGAGGAGAGGGAGGAGGCTCTAGCAGTGGCGAGTGCCTCAGTCACAGCCAGGAGAGCAGTTTCGGTGGAATGGCCGGTTCTGAAGCCAGACTGATGCGGGTCAAGCAGGTTGTTCTGGTGGAGAAAAACAGACAGTTGGTTAAGGACAGCACGTTCAAGTGTTTTGGACAGGAAGGGCAAGAGAGATACAGGACGGTAGTTCCTGACATCAGCGGGATCTAAGCTAGGTTTTTTAAGGAGTGGGGTTACACGGGCAGTTTTAAAGGCAGCAGGAACATGGCCACAGATTAGGGAGGTGTTAATAACAGAGGACAGATATGGAAGGAGCTCAGCAGATATAGACTGGAGGACTGCTGAAGGTATGGGGTCTAGTGGACAGGTGGTTGCGCGCTGGCGCGTCACCAGCTCGAGCACATCGGAGTCCTTCAGAGTCTTGAAGGACGACAGTGTAGCGATGGGTTCAGTATGGGGGATGTGGGGTGTCACCGGATGCGTGAAGGAGTTCCGGATCGCAGCCACCTTCCCCTCAAAGTGGGTCAGGAAGTCATCTGCAGAGAGGGAGGAGGGTGAAGGGGGTGGAGGGGGGGTGAGCAGGGAGGAGAAGGTGGAAAAGAGTTTACGTGGGTTAGATAGACATGTATCAATTTTCGACTGGAAAAATGAAGTTTTAGCTGATGTAGTTGCAGCTGTGAAGGCTGCCAGCAGAGTGTGGTAGGAGGCCAGGTCATCTGGGGATCTGGATTTCCTCCACTTTCTCTCAGTGGCTCGTAGCATGGTTCTGCTGGATCTGAGAGAATCCGTCAGCCACGGGGAAGGGGGTGATAGTCGGGCTGGTTTGGAGACAAGAGGGCATAGTTTGTTGAGAGACTGAGAGAGGCATGAGTTAAACACAGAGGTGGCAACATCAATGGGCATTTTGGCAAAGGTAGCAGGAGGAGGAAGTGCAGAGAGAGCAGAAGTAGTGAGAGAGGTGTGAGAGAGGGTGCGGAGATTTCTCCTGAACATAACAGCGGGTGGGTTGTTAGCAGATTTGAGGGAGAGTGGGCAGGAGAGAAAATGAGATAAAGAAATGGTCCGATACGTGGAGGGGGGTCACCGTGAGTTCAGATGTGGCGCAACTCCTGGTGAGTACAAGGTCCAGTTGGTTACCACCATTGTGGGTGGCAGGGGATGGGGACTGAGTGAGGGCAAAGGACTGGAGGAGTGAGGTGACACTGGATAGCTGGGCGCTGTCTGGTTGGAGGTTGAAGTCTCCCAGTAGGATTACTGGGGTACCATCCTCAGGGAAGGAGCTCAGGAGTGTGTCCAGTTCATCCAGGAAAGCACCGAGCGGACCTGGGGGGCGATAGAGAACAACAATGTTAAGTGCAGATGGGTGAGTTACAGTGACTGCATGAAACTCAAAGGAGGAGATATTCAGGCAGGGTACAGTGGGAATAGAGAATTTCCAGGACGTGGAAATGAGCAAACCAGTACCCCCGCCTCTGCCTGAGGCCCTGGGGGTGTGGTAGAAGGAGTAGCCAGCAGACAGAGCAGCTGGAGTGGCTGTGTTATCTGGAGTGATCCAGGTCTCAGTGAGAGCCAGGAAGTGGAGGGACTTCAACTTGGCATATGCAGTGATGAAGTCAGCTTTCTGGACGGCTGACCGGCAGTTCCATAGTCCACCCACCACTGAGAGTTCCTTATGAGAGGACAGCGGTGGGTAGACCAGGTTAGCCGGACAGCGTCTGCGGTGGTTGGGCCTCCAGGAGCGAGGCATGGAGCACAGAGGAATGGGGGTTAGACACATGGTAGGGGGTGAGAAGACAGGTTAGGTGGGGGAGGATCATTACAAACTGTTCAAATTACCGATGAGGCTGCCGTCTTCACGGTCTTCACGGCAGCCTCTACTTTAACTTATAGAGTTGGCTAATTTCTCGATTGCACTCAGCTGCTTGCAGGGCCAATTCACTCAGGTGAATCTATTTGCGATTAGCAACACAAAACACTAGCAATTTACTAGACCTAGGAACACAAAGCAAGTAAACAAGTGGTCGGTAATGCTGCAATTTACATTAACTAAACCGTGACTACACTACAAACAGTTCAATCAGCTAACGCACAGCTGAACCAAATGAAAAAGACGATACTTAATCCTATCCGACGGTAGATTGACGACGCGGGTCTGCTTGCACTCTGAACTAGGAATGCAAAACACGCTATTTATTCACTCAGGTGAATCTATTTGCGATTAGCAACACAAAACACTAGCAATTTACTAGACCTAGGAACACAAAGCAAGTAAACAAGTGGTCGGTAATGCTGCAATTTACATTAACTAAACCGTGACTACACTACAAACAGTTCAATCAGCTAACGCACAGCTGAACCAAATGAAAAAGACGATACTTAATCCTATCCGACGGTAGATTGACGACGCGGGTCTGCTTGCACTCTGAACTAGGAATGCAAAACACGCTATTTATTCACTCAGGTGAATCTATTTGCGATTAGCAACACAAAACACTAGCAATTTACTAGACCTAGGAACACAAAGCAAGTAAACAAGTGGTCGGTAATGCTGCAATTTACATTAACTAAACCGTGACTACACTACAAACAGTTCAATCAGCTAACGCACAGCTGAACCAAATGAAAAAGACGATACTTAATCCTATCCGACGGTAGATTGACGACGCGGGTCTGCTTGCACTCTGAACTAGGAATGCAAAACACGCTATTTATTCACTCAGGTGAATCTATTTGCGATTAGCAACACAAAACACTAGCAATTTACTAGACCTAGGAACACAAAGCAAGTAAACAAGTGGTCGGTAATGCTGCAATTTACATTAACTAAACCGTGACTACACTACAAACAGTTCAATCAGCTAACGCACAGCTGAACCAAATGAAAAAGACGATACTTAATCCTATCCGACGGTAGATTGACGACGCGGGTCTGCTTGCACTCTGAACTAGGAATGCAAAACACGCTATTTATTCACTCAGGTGAATCTATTTGTGATTAGCAACACAAAACACTAGCAATTTACTAGACCTAGGAACACAAAGCAAGTAAACAAGTGGTCGGTAATGCTGCAATTTACATTAACTAAACCGTGACTACACTACAAACAGTTCAATCAGCTAACGCACAGCTGAACCAAATGAAAAAGACGATACTTAATCCTATCCGACGGTAGATTGACGACGCGGGTCTGCTTGCACTCTGAACTAGGAATGCAAAACACGCTATTTATTCACTCAGGTGAATCTATTTGCGATTAGCAACACAAAACACTAGCAATTTACTAGACCTAGGAACACAAAGCAAGTAAACAAGTGGTCGGTAATGCTGCAATTTACATTAACTAAACCGTGACTACACTACAAACAGTTCAATCAGCTAACGCACAGCTGAACCAAATGAAAAAGACGATACTTAATCCTATCCGACGGTAGATTGACGACGCGGGTCTGCTTGCACTCTGAACTAGGAATGCAAAACACGCTATTTATTCACTCAGGTGAATCTATTTGCGATTAGCAACACAAAACACTAGCAATTTACTAGACCTAGGAACACAAAGCAAGTAAACAAGTGGTCGGTAATGCTGCAATTTACATTAACTAAACAGTGACTACACTACAAACAGTTCAATCAGCTAACGCACAGCTGAACCAAATGAAAAAGACGATACTTAATCCTATCCGACGGTAGATTGACGACGCGGGTCTGCTTGCACTCTGAACTAGGAATGCAAAACACGCTATTTATTCACTCAGGTGAATCTATTTGCGATTAGCAACACAAAACACTAGCAATTTACTAGACCATTTTACTCAGGCCAGCTGGCAGTAAACAGCTATTTCAAGTCTTCTGATCCTGCCCTAAACTCTCAAAATGTTACCCACATTTTTCAGTGATTATTATGGCAGAGGATGGAATAAACATCTTACAGCGGCAATCATGCTAAAAACAGTATTTTGTATACTGTCATGCAGTATCCTGTGTGTGTGTGTGTGTGTGTATTTTTTATTCATTTTTTTATGTGCTAGATACATAAATAAAATACATAATATTAAAGTTATATTAAGAAGGACTGAATTAAGTGTTCACAGCCAACTGCTTGGTTTTCAACATCTTTCTCTGGATAAACTACAGAAATGCAGTAAATCAGAAAAAAAAACACAGAGTATGTGTTACAATGTAAACAAACAAAACACATGCACAGACACATAGAGAAAGTGCATCAATAATCAATAGCAAGATCTCAGATGGAGCATTAAAAAGTGAATGCAGTTAAATTGATGTTTCCCATAGTAAATGTGATGCATATTGCAGGATACACCCGAACCTGAGGCCCACGGTGTACTGCAGTGCCATAGCTTCAGGAGGGGAACTGGAGTGGGACTTTGCCTGGGAGATGCTGAAAACCTCCCCCAGTGATCAAGAGAGAGAGAGGCTGGGGGAAGCCCTGGCCTGCACCAAGCACGTCTGGATACTCAACAGGTCAGAATGAAGACATTCCAAAGCAATTAATTACACCATTAATTTTCAATAATCTCTTTCAAAATCCTATTTTTGGATCCTGTTTCCTGAACTTCAACATGTACGTTGTAAATGAATATACAGAATAATATAGAAATGGCCCCTCAGGGTGGCACGTCAAGCTAAAGCACTCCCCCTTGGTACACACTCTCAGAAGAAAGAGTTCCATAAGGCTCCTCTGTATCTCCATAGAGTAACCTTATCTTGTTTAAGGGTTCTTTGTCAGGCACAACGGTTTCACACTTTTCACACCTACCATAGAGGGTTCCATCAAGAACTAAAAAAGGTTCCCTCTTTTGTTCTGAGAGTGCAGTGATGTACCCCAAAGTGTGGGATTGAATCATGCCTATGCCGGTGTTGGCTGTGGCTGGAAGTTCTGGCGGATGACACATGATTGGGTCTGGGGCCCAAAGTGTGGTCCTGCCTCATTGCACAGTAACAACTACTCTGGTCCATGCATAGCTATTTCTGTCATAATGTGGTTTAAGAGGGTTAAATAATCCCACTAAACATGAAAAGCAACTAATTAAGAAAAATTAACAGCTTGTTTAAATTCTGGGATTGCATTTATGGTTGGAACGAAAAGTAGCATACACAGGGGTCCCCCAGGACCGAGTTTCAGAACCACTGCTCTAGAGTCAGAAAAGGAAATTACAGAGGTAGGACAGCCAAAATAAATATGATGAAAATAGGGGAAGAAAAGTATAAATAGGAATAAAATGTTGATATCCCATTCTTTGTGGCAGGTACCTTCAATACACTCTGAATCCAGACAAAATCAAGCCAGAGGTCTTCATTTCCACTGTCAACATTATCGCCAAAAATGTGGTAGGCCAGTCCCTTGTTTGGGACTTTGTAGTATCCCAGTGGTCCAACATCATCAAAAAGTGAGTTTGTGCTGTTTTTGTAGGCACAGTGCCTAACAGAGACTTTCTAATGAGGTTAACACAGAAGATCCTAACTGATCAGTGCTTCTGTTGACCATCCCATCTGTGTGGTGCCCAATGTCAAGTAAGCACAACACATTTTCCCTGTGTATTTTTCTGAGATTTAGCTTACAGTAAATATGGAATTTCCCTGAAGATTTAGGTTAAATATGACATTTTTTTCTCAGATTTAACTGACATGCTGAATAAACCTTGTAGTTCATATTTTCAGATTTAATTGTTAAATTTCAAAACATATAGGATAAGCATGCCCTAAATATTCACTATTATATTTATGTTAAATCTGCGTTTTCAAAAATTAATATTGAAAAAAATATATATATATTTAGCTTATATCTTATGTTTCTATTTCAGAAACAAATATTTTGTAAAATAATGATTTAATTGAAATCTTAAATCTTGGCTTAAAAAATAAATATTTAGTTTTTTTTTAAAAAGCATTGTGCTTATATTGTAAATCTTAGTTTTCCTAAACAAAGATTTAAGATTTATATATATTTTTTACCACAATTTTTAAAAATATTTAGCAAAGAAAAGATTAAAAAATATTATTTATAGCTTAAATATTGGGTTCCAAATTAAATATTTAGCTTATATCTTAAATCTTGGTTTTTATCAAAATCAAATTTTAACATTTAACTTAAAGGGATAGTTTGGAATTTTGGACATCAGGGGCTTTGGAGATCTTGGCGATCTTGGCGCTTGGTCTAAGCGCATGGCGTAAAGTCCATTTAGGGTATGTCCAAGTCCACTTTTGCTATTTTAACGGCGTGTTTTTTGGGCGCTAAGCACGACGCAGCGTGCAAATGGGCTGAACCTAGTCTCTTCATTAATTATAGGTGTGTCTTGGGTGTGACATGCAATAAACCAATCAAAATGTCATATCCCATTCCCTTTAAAAGCCTGCTTTTCCACCTTGGCGGATTGCTTATATGATGGTGAAACAGACATGCTCGTGCGTGTTTAGTGCGATCAAGGAATAGGCTATATGGATCAATAGTAGCTAGCCTATGATAAATATTATTCAGATAAACCATTATGAGTTCCGGATAATTCCCGACAGTGCTGTTATTTTACAAAATATATGCGGTTAAATTTCGTTAAAGGCACCTGCAACAGCTGAGAATAAGCTACCAATGGCTTCCGTCTCACCTTAGAAAACGCCAAATTAGCCTGCTTGTTTAACGAATTTCGTTTGATTATGCAATGAAGCAATGAACTCATGTTCAAGCTTCATCCGAAGTTCATTACCTGCATTCTAATTTTGATCAATAAAATAAATAACGTTATTTTGCCTTAATGATGACAATAAATACAATAAAGCTGTCAGGTTGGCAACCCATAGGTTCACACATATTTTCCCTTGTTTTATAATGTCCTGCTTATGGAAATGTGACCAACCTGTTTTACTGGTAGTGTAATGCTTTAAAACAATCCACTTTTCCAGGAAGACCGTTAAAAGTGTGATTTACAGCAGGGGAAATAGACCTGCTCCTGTAAAGCGCACATGCAGATAATGGTATTAAAATTAATTGTGAATTAATTGTAACGTGCTGCAAATTTGTTTTTGTTACTAATTAGACGCTTAGTTCTCTTTAAAATCTTTTGTTCAGTTATGGAATAACAGGTGAAATCAGCGGGGTTTTAATAAGCTGAGGGTATGGAAACCTTGTCACTGTAATATAAAAAATATGAAGGACGAAGAATAGCTAAGGTTACAATTCAGTTAACATGGTGACATTTATCTCCGTTTTTTTAACCATAGGCTATCGAAAAAACCTTATGCACAGCGAATCCGCTGTAGCCTAGGCTATTTGAAAAACAAAAGCAATATTCACTGGACAAGGTTTTCAACTTTTTTCAGTCACAAACCATTCTATTTACTTACAGGCTGTATTCCTAGATAAACAGAGCTGTATAGTAATGACATCTGAAGCGCATTTTCAGAACTCAAATGTCCGTCTATTGCAGTGCGCGAGTTTTCCATTGAATGACAAATCACGCATTAGGTGTAAATGACAATTCGCGCATTAGGCTTGACATAGGTGTTATCAGCTCCTTTCTACTGGATAGCCATTGTCCCGTACCATTGCACATCGCCTGGATGTTGATGGAGTGTGCTGAGAGCAATGTAATGTGGCATTCCCCTTCGCTGAGAGAAAGGTATGTGGACCTATGGAACCTTTTATTATTGTGCATTTTTGATATAGCCTACACAATAATAATATTTCACGTTGTGATCTAGATATTTTAGTCATGCTTGTGCGCGCCCATGTGTGTAACAGACAGGAGGGTACGCGCGTTGTGCACACGCCTATGTAGATGCACTTATATGCGCCGTTAAAATAACATGCTGGCTTCAAGATAGCAATACACCAAAAAGAATCCTGGCCACTCCTCATCTTAAGACCAACATGCCCAGTTCAATTGTAATGGGCGCAAGAATACATGGTATTTAAACGGCGTGAACGCAAGACGTTATAATGAACCATGCGCCGGGTGTAAGATAGCAAAGACACTTGCGTTTTGGTTAGTGCCGCTTAGCGCCGGGTGTAAGATAGGGCCCAATGTCTGAATTACGACTTACCCATGATGTAGTTGATTGATGGAAACCATTTTCAGCTAATTCCATGCTGTCCCTTCTTTTGGACATACACACGTTGCTAATGCTAGCGCAACTCTATGGTAACCGGTAGCATCCACTACAAAACGCACTTAAACACTCCACAGTGCACCCTAAGCAAATAAAATACGACGACAGTCTATCGGGGTTATTTTGAGTGTTTATACCATCATTTTTGAAGTCAAACTATCGTTGAATCCTTTACTTTGTGCTGACCTATGTTCTCTGTGGAAGTACGGCGGCGGAGCGAACGTGGCCACTGCAACTTGTTGCTCTTCTTTGTTGTTGTAGTCGACCAGTGCCGGCACTACATTCGTAGGTAACGTAAAGTATCACTCCGCCACCGTACTTCCACAGAGAATATAGGTCAGCACAAAGTAAAGGATTCAACGATAGTTTGATAGTTTGACTATCTATTCTTTTCGATATATTATCTGACGAATGAGCAGTGCACCAAGTAAAATGCGTGAGTGATTAGTTTGTTTCCATGCTGAGCTGTGCAAGGAGTAAGCTAATGTTTGGGAGAGGGATACAATTGGTATAGGTATAAGGAGAGCGGGAAAAAATAAACACTTTAGCTAACTAACTATTCCAAATCCAAATACTGATAACGCGGACAACTATTCTCAAGGTCAAACAAAACGTTCAGACTTCAGACAGGGTTTCTTAGTGGGACTGTGGGACAGGACGGTTTTATTCGCCTCAAACTAAGGGAGGAGTTACAGTACCAGTCAAAAGTTTGGACACACCTACTCATAGAAGGTTTTTTACTGTTTTCCACATTTTGGAATAGTAAAGACATCAAAACTATGAGATAACACAAATTAAATTATGCAAAGACCAAAAAAGTGTTAAACAAATAAAAAAAGTCATATATTTTAGATTCTTCAAAGTAGCCACCCTTTGCCTTGATAACGGCCTTGCATATTCTTGCCATTCTCTCAAACAACTTCTGTGGTAAACAGGTATTCCACAGGTAAACAGGTGATGCCATCATGACTCTATATAAAAGGATATCAAAAGACTCCTGATATCTTATTTCCAGGTACTCTTAGAAGCGATACTATAACCTCTGCATTTGAACGGATCTCTATTGGAATTGGGGGGTGGGACTAGATTAAGCTGTAAATTACACGGGAATAGTATGTAACCCATGATTGGCTAAATGGTTGTAAGTCATCAAGGGTCTGAGGTATCAAACGAGCCTCAAACCATCACTCTGCTGCCAGATATGCAGTAGATATGGATGGATCGCTTTAAGGGTTGTTTCTCCTGACAAATTTTCCTATTGAACTCTATGGAAAAATAAGTCAGGAGAAGAAACCCTTCAAGTTATCCATCCATATCTACTGTATTTCTGGCAGCAGAGTGATGGTTTAAGGCTTGTTTGATACGTCAGACCCTTGATGACTTACAGCCATTTTACCAACCATGTATTCCATACTGTTCCAGCACAATTTGCAGCTAAATCTAGTCCCAACCCCCAAATCCCATAGAGATCCATTCAAATGCAGAGACGTTATAGTATCGTTAAATTGTCCAATTACTTTTGGTCCCCTAAAATAAGGGTGGACTATGTATAGAAATGGCTACAATTGCTACACCGTTCACCCGATATGGACGTAAAAACCCTCAAATGAAAGCTGAAAGTCTGCACTTTAACCTCATAGTTTATTTATAATCCAATGTGCTGCAGTACAGAGCCAAAACAACATTGTGTCACTGTCCAAATACTTATGGACCTGACTGTATATTAATTCATGTGTGGCACAGACTAGCCATTTTCTAAACACAGACTATGTTTTTTATTTTAGGGAAAACATTGGTGTCTTATTTGCTGAACATAATGACTCCTGGTCACTGAAGCAAAAACCTCTGTCGATAGGGACTTCAAAGTAAATGGAAACAAGCCAAACCTGTATTATATTATAATATTTTTAAGAAAAGTTATGGAAGAACTGAAAGGTCCATGTTTTGGGCATGGCACTAGCGGAAGCTAGTCTCAACTTTTGCAAATGGAATATTTCTCGTTTGTGCTCAGTTTTGGTAATTCACAATGGGTTCATAGGCAATAGGGGTCGTGCCAATTAAAATATAAGATGGTGTGCAGGTTTCTGCCAAAGACACTCGCTTGCGTTTTCGCTCACTGAGAACACGTGTCATCGCAAATGCAGTCCCTCTTTTGCTAGTTTCTTGGTGCATGGTGGTTAGGCATTAACGCATTCATGTGAACATTAAACATGGTTTAGCCAAGCAAGAAATCCCACATCACAGGAAGTTATTTTGTGGATGTTCTGTATTTCCACAGGTAAAACATTCAATAAACAAATAATTAAAACGTTACCTGCAATCAAGCATGTCAAGGTATTTAAGCATGGTACTTGTAAGAGTGGTTATTTAATGCACTTGAATGGAAGAAAGTAACAATACCATCTCTACACCCATCAAATTGTGTAAGATAATGCCTTTGTTAGCGCTCTGATGGTACTCCATACTATTCTTACTTCTGGCCAATACGGAATATCCATAACTGAAGGTTCTGAATGTTGACGTGACAGTCATTGCTCTGGTTAGCTGGCTAAGAATAAGCTATAGAAAACTTACGGAGGATAACTAAAAAAAACCCCACCTAAACCCACTTAAAGGCATAGTAAACTTTGTTAGAACATAATGTTGTATAGCTACCTGGCCCCAATATGAGTCGTAATATTCAAGCTCACCTTCATGACTTGATCCAGTGGTCAGCAACTGGCCAACGAAGAATGACGTTTTTTCTCTCTCCCTTCACTCCCATTGCATGGTGAAACAGGTCTCAAAAGCACACTTTTAGCACATAAATGAATGCAAACAACGCGGATTATGCCCATATACAAAATCACGACATCCGGAACCGAACGTTTGAAAAGATAAAAAGCTTCAGTCATAATATTTTACACTTTTTCCAAACAGGAATAAGATACAGTCGTTAGCTTATTAACTTCCTTGTTTCGTTCTTGCCCGTAACAGTCCCACTCACTTCATGAAGCGTGAATTAGTAAACAAACCAAGCAGAAAAGAAGCTAGCAACAGTTGCTAGTTCTACGAAAATTGTTCTTCAAAATCAAATCAATCAAAAATTGGTTCAAAAGTTTCAAGTTTTGGATGCCAGTCACCGAGGGGTGGGGCTAGTTAGTATATCTTTCAAAAGATTTAAATGAAATGTTTAGATTTAGCTATATATTTATTTTACAAACTGAGAATTAAGATATAAGCTGAATATTTAAGTTGGAACAGAAGATTTAAGATATATATATTTATTTTTGGTTACATATTTAAATTTTTAAACAAGATTTATGATAAAATAAATATGAAGTTAAATGTTAAAGGGTAACAAAGCATGCTGGTTTAACTAGAGAGCGAGAGTAGGACAAGAAAGTCGTTGAGTAGGCGAAAACATTTCAAATTGCACGATATTTGAAACACCCGGATGACACACTTACTTCCGGGGTTTTGCTGAGTACATTCGGGAGCACACTTTTCAAGAAGTACACAAACATTTTGGTCACACAAATATGACGTGAAGCTTAGTTTTAAAAAAATAAGGCGCAGCTTCGCTGACGTTTTCCTTCAAATACAACAAAAACAACACGTGACATGGGGCAGCGCAAGGGTGGGGGCGCAGGGTTGCCAGATCTTGCAAGACTTTCCAGCGAAATGGTGACTCAAAACTAGCCCAAAATATTTTTTTAACCGAAACCAACATATTTTAAATAGAAACCATCATATTTTTACTTTTTAAAAAGTACTTTTTTTTTTTTTTGACCTAAATCTTTACCTGTGACTGCACGTTGAAAGTATCCCAATTTAGCTGTAAAGCTGCGAACATGGCAACACTGGTGGGATGTCTTATGACCTGCTTACGACACTTCCACAGTGCAGTTGGTAAATAGTATGGCGGATATTTTTCATGGACTACTAAATAGTGCACATTAAACAACATTCTGCCAGTGCACTGTACGCAGGAGCCAGGGCGCAGTAGATAGGGCTTCGGACACAGCCACAGCCTAAATCTTCAGGGGACTGCCATATTTAAGCTAAATCTAAAAAAAACAACAATAAAAAAACATGTTTTGTTTTACTTCACATTTGGCACCCCATACCCATCTTTCTCCTGCTCTGTCTGTGCAGGGCTGTGCTGTATGTTTTGTATTGTGTTGTATTATACTGTATATGCTGTAGTATTGTGTTGTTGACTGCATTTTTATAATCTTAGCAAGGTCATAATTGTTAATGAGAATTTGTTCTCAGTTGATCTTATCTGGTAAAATATATGTTAAATGAACTATGATGTAACATAGTGATGGTGATGCTGTAGAACCCAGAAAACTATTCCCCTGTGTACAGGCAAGGAGCACCATATCTGTTTTTGTATTTCAAAATTTGAAATCCATTCTAAATGGGTCCTGAGTTTTACACCTAGATGCTGTTTAACATGAGTGAAATGTTTTTTTTCAGATTCGGGAAAAAATATTCACTTTATCCCTTAATTCATGGAATGACACAGAGAGTTCCTACAAAATATGAGCAACAACAGGTAAAATTCCATGTAACTTTACCCAGTTCATTACATGTATCAGTTCTTAGATATCTGTAAAGCTCTCTAGCTCTCTGTTGCTTTCTCCCTCACCTGTACTTAGTTGTGAGGAATTGTTTGTTATTGACCTTATTTGGGAAGGGGATGTGTCCTCTGTGGCAATGAGAACTGAGTTTCAGATGATGGGATCAGAGTTTCTCTTAACCAAATTCCATTCTGATTCCTTTGCCTCGATGCAGTTAAGGAAGTTAGAAGAAATCTACAACAAAATGTCCCTTTACCACTCTGGTGAAAATTTTTTTGATGACGTCATAAGGATGAACCAGATTAACATCAAGTGGGTGGAGGAACACAAGCAGACTGTTTTACAGTGGTTTCAAAGGGAGGTTTCACAAGGAAACAACAAAGTCTGACACTTTTATATTCTAAGCAAGACTTTAAACTTTTCCTCTTTTTCATCTTTTTTGTATGCTTTCTGCTCAGTGGTAGCAGCTGTGTGTAGGAGTGGTTAGTGTACATGTTATTGCAACAAAAAACTTTTTCAATGTATAAAAATGACAAGTTATTCACGCATAGCCTACAAAGTAGTGTCTTTAAGTTATTAATTAAAACTTGCAAAAACTAGGCTTGCCATTAAAAGTGTTGATAAATGAGGCCAAGTTACAACAAACAATATTGGCTACCATAGCTCACACTAATTAAACAAGCTCTATTCCAGTGCAATGCTACCCAATCAAGCTAAACAAAGCCAGAGTTTCTTCACATTAGCTGGCTTGACAAAACCTAACCACCGCAATCTGGTATAACCAGTGCTAAAATACGGACAGTTATAATGGACAGATACAAAGAACACCAAATTATGATAATAGCAAAAAGCAACTGAACCCTTACAAAACTGGATAGTTTGCCTCAAACTTGCAGCTAATATGCAACGCATTTGCCGCAAACTAAATTGTTTTCCACAAAATGTTGCCAGAGGTTTGTCAGAGTTTGCCAGTAGTGGTGAACTAAAAACTTTGCCAGAAGTGAATGGCAGTTCCCACAAAGCTAATTTGTATGAGCTAATTTGTAAGCTAATTTGTATGAGCATTGTTGCCACAGGTTTGCGGCGAGCTCATATTTTCACACTATTTTTGTAAGGGAAGATATTCATAAACTCGGGGAAATACAGTGGATTTTATCGGTCTGTAAAGCGCCAAGCCTTTTCCGGAACTCAAAGTTTTTTGCGTGCGTATGAATGGTCATTCACATCAGCGTCAAATGCCAATCATTTATAGTGGAAATAATCGCCAATTCAGTTACACAAATCCATCCTGGTCCATTAAATCCATCCTGGTCCGTTAAATCAGAAAAATTATGAGAATCGCACACTTATCTCCATGCAATATGAAAATTTTTTATTTTAAATTACCAACTTGTTTCGGCACTACACCCTGATGAAGGCATACTGCCGAAACATGTTGGTAATTTAAAATAAATATTTTTTATATTGCATGGAGATAAGTGTGTGATTCTCATAATTCATCTGACCCACACACATACAGTGGTTTACATTAAAGAGGCAAACATATGTCTGGATAGGTATGTAAGATTCAATATTTAGGCTATTTACTAGGCATAAATATTTCTGTATTATATCTGTATTTATTTATTCATCCCCCCTTTCTCTAGTGTAAATGTTTCTTGGTATAAATGACTGTAAATACAAATGTTAGCCACCTGTCGGGTGCGCTGCCAGACAGGTGGCAGTGAAGGTAGAGGGTCTCGACGGACCAGACCCGGGTGGCAGAGGCTGGCTTTGGGGCTGTGGAATGTCACCTCTCTGGGGGGGAAGGAGCCGGAGCTTGTGCGGGAGGTGGAGCGTTACCAGTTGGATCTGGTGGGGCTTACCTCTACGCACATCCTTGGCTCTGGAACCTTACTCCTGGATAGGGGTAGGACTCTATTCTTCTCCGGAGTTGCCCAAGGTGTGAGGCGCCGGGCGGGTGTGGGGATACTCACAAGTCCCCGGCTGAGTGCCGCTACATTGGAGTTCACCCCGGTGGGCGAGAGGGTCGCCTCCCTACGCCTAAGGGTTATGGGGGGGAAAACTCTGACTGTTGTCTGTGCTTATGCACCGAACAGCAGTTCAGAGTATTCGGCCTTCTTGGAGACTCTGAATGGAGTCCTGCATGGGGCAGTGGCAAAGCCCCGGGGGTTGATGAGATCCGTCCAGAAATGTTGAAGGCTCTGGGTGTTGAGGGGCTGTCATGGATGACACGTCTCATCAACATTGCGTGGAAGTCAGGGGCAGTACCTAAGGAGTGGCAGACCGGGGTGGTGGTTCCTCTGTTCAAAAAGGGGGACCAGAGGGTGTGTGCCAACTACAGAGGCATCACATTACTCAGCCTCCCCGGGAAAGTATACTCTAAGGTACTGGAAAGGAAGGTCCGGCCGATAGTCGAACCTCAGATTGAAGAGGAACAATGCGGATTCCGTCCTGGTCGTGGAACAACAGACCAGCTTTTTACTCTCGCAAGGATCCTAGAGGGGGCCTGGGAGTATGCCTATCCGGCCTACATGTGCTTTATGGATTTGGAGAAGGCTTATGACCGGGTTCCCCGGGAGATGTTGTGGGAGGTGCTGCGGGAGTACGGGGTGAGGGGGTCACTACTCAGGGCCATCCAATCTCTGTACGCCCAAAGCGAGAGCTGTGTCCGGGTTATCAGCAGTAAGTCGGACTCGTTCCCAGTGGGGGTTGGCCTCCGCCAGGGCTGCGCCTTGTCACCTATCCTGTTTATGATATTCATGGACAGGATCTCAAGGCGTAGTCATGGAGGAGGGGGGTTGCAGTTTGGTGGGCTGAGGATTGCATTGCTGCTTTTTGCAGATGATGTGGTCCTGATGGCATCATCGGTCTGCGACCTTCAGCACTCACTGGATTGGTTCGCAGCTGAGTGTGAAGCGGCTGGGATGAGGATCAGCACCTCTAAATCTGAGACCATGGTTCTCAGCAGGAAACCGATGGATTGTCTTCTCCGAGTAGGGAATGAGTCTTTACCCCAAGTGAAGGAGTTCAAGTATCTCGGGGTCTTGTTCTCGAGTGAGGGGACGATGGAGCGTGAGATGGGCCGGAGAATCGGAGCAGCGGGAGCGGTATGGCGCTCGCTTTACCACACCGTTCTAATGAAGAGAGAGCTGAGCCAGAAGGCAAAGCTCTCGATCTACCGGTCAATCTTCGTTCATACTGTCACCTATGGTCATGAAGGGTGGGTCATGACCGAAAGAACGAGATTGCGGATACAAGCGGCCGAAATGGGTTTTCTCCGGAGTGTGGCTGGCATCTCCCTTAGGGATAAGGTGAGAAGCTCAGTCATCCGTGAGGGACTCGGAGTAGAGCCGCTGCTCCTTTGCGTAGAAAGGGTGGTTCGGGCATCTTGTAAGGATGCCACCTGGTCGACTCCCTAGGGAGGTGTTCCAGGCACGTCCAGCTGGGAGGAGGCCACGGGGCAGACCAAGGACCAGGTGGAGGGACTATATCTCCACGCTGGCTTGGGAACGCCTTGGGATCCCCCAGTCAGAGCTGGTCAATGTGGCCAGGGAAAGGGAAGTTTGGGGCCCCCTGCTGGAACTGCTACCTCTGCGACCCGACTTTGGATAAGCGGTTGAAGATGGATGGATGGATGGATGGATGTTAGCCTCTATGCTGATAGAACAACATTTTTAAAACTTGTACATTTTCTAAAATGAACTTGACAACCAAGTATAAGCATGTTCTTTCTGGAGTGTAATTTTGTTGTCAACTGTAGAAAACATTAATTTAAATGTCGAAACTTTTGTTATTTGACATTTAAAGTTTGAATGACCACATTCTCTTCAGATGGTAAGATGAAAAAACACAAGATACATGAAATGATAAAGGAAAGATTGGGTAGCATTGTTTTGGAATAGAGCTTGCTTAATTAGTGTGAACTTCGATAGCCAATATTGTTTGTTGCAACTTGGCCTCATTAATTTACTTTTAACGGTAGGCCTAGTTTTTGCAAGTTTTAGTGATCGACTTACAGACAGTGCTTGGTATGTGTGAGTACCTTCGCATTTTGCACATTGAAAACTTTTTTTGTTGAGATATTTATTTTTGAAGGCTACTGTATTTGTTATGAGCAACTGATGATTATAATGCATATACATTTATGAACCATAAGATAATTAAATCTAGAGAGACATGCATAAACAATACATGCAAACACACATACGTTGTAGGTCAAAGAAAAACATAAGCGTGAATTCTGTAATTTTTCCTTTACCACGAACTACAAAAATAATTCAAGTGTTTGAAATATTTTTACATGGATGACAGTACACCTACATGTTTTTAAAGGGTTGTACACATGGTAAACGTAGCCTACTAATGTTTTGTATGCTGGTCAATGATAGATATTGAACATCAATATTGCATAAGGAAAAGTTATAAACACTTACTGAAATGGCCATGAATGGTGAAATTGACCATCATTTATCTTGGCAGTATACTTGATCATTTTGGTTGTGTGACGGCGTTGCGAAAAGACATGACAGCCATTTGTGTTGCCTAAAAGGTAGTCATTAATACACTTAACTATAGTGGTTATTACTGCATGACATAAGCTAGCTGTATGGTAGCCTATATTGAATTAGCTACAACCTAGGCATATAAAGATTTACAACGACGAAGTGAAAACTGGCCGCAAACGAAGTGTTACACTGACAGTTGTCCAGCTAACATGGATGATCACTGAGCCCGCTTATGCCATTGCTAGCTAGACAGCTACACTTTAAAAAATTTTATTTTAACTAAACAGAGCAGATGTTAAGAAGATAGCTAGCCATGCAGGTTTAATGAAAAGCCAGCCAGGTAGCCAATCAGTTGTATGAATAGAAAACAAACATGCACACCAGTTTTGGTTAAAAGAGTAACGTTAATTGTGAGAAATTCAGTCAGAGGTTTTCGCATGATGACATCCTTATTTGTGAAAAGCATAACATGTGCACATCGTTTTTGTCCAAAATAAATTTGATGGGAGAGATCTGGTGGGGCTCGAACACGAGTCTCCAGCGAGAAAGACCGTGGTGCTAACCACAACACAAAAGATGATTTCACATGTGGAGCAGTTAGGCCACCGCATAGCCTTCAACGCTACATAATGATTTTGCCTGTGTATCCTGTGATTAGCTACTTTGATCAGGCTACTTAGATCAGGTGTTGTTATTGGCAGTGGGGATTATTATATATACAGTATGTGTGTATATATATATATATATATATATATATATATATACTATATATATACAGTGCCCTTCAAACTTATTGGCACCCCTGGTAAAGATGAGTAAAAAGGGTGATAAAAAATTCACCTTTTGGTGAATTAGCTTAATCTCACACTGAAAAAATTAGAAAAATCCAACTTTTAATTGAAGTAAATTTATTCTGAGAAAGTAAAATCCCTCATCAAGAAATAATTATTTTTAACAAAACCACGTGTGCCACAATTATTGGCACCCCTAGAAATTCTTATGAACAAAATGTAACTGAAGCATTTTTTCCATCCGTGTTTAGGAACTTTCAAGCAGTAATCCATGACTTCCTATTTCATTGTGGTATAAATACAGTATGAGGTGACACAGAGGCCATATTCCCTTATTCATACATCAACATGGGAAAGATAAGAGAACACACAAATCAAATGAGGGAAAAGTGTGTTGAGCTTCATAAGTCAGGGAATGGCTATAAAAAAAATAGCTACTCACCTGAAAATGCCCATATCTACCGTTAGGGCAATACTTAAAAAGTTAAAAGCAACTGGAACGGTTACAAACTTGCCTGGAAGATGACCCAAGTTTAATTTGCCCCCACGCACAGTGAGGAGGATGGTAAGAGAGGCAAAAATATCCCCAAGGATCACTGTTGGAGAATTACAGAGGAAAGTAGCATCTTGGGGTCATCAAGTCTCCAAAACTACCATTAGACGTCATCTCCATGCCAACAAATTATTTGGAAGGCATGCCAGAAAAAAGCCTTTCCTGTCATTTCACCACAAACGTAAGTGCCTGGAGTTTGCTAAACGCTACTGGAACTTTGACTGGAACCATGTTCCATGGTCAGATGAAATGAAAATTGAGCTTTTCGGCAACCAACACTCAAGGTGGGTTTAGCGTAAAAAGGATGGCTATACAGAAAATAACCTGATCCCCACTGTTAAGTATGGTGGAGGTTCCGTGATGTTGTGGGGCTGTTTTTCCTCCAAAGGCCCTGGGAACCTTGTTTGGGTACATGGCATCATGAACTCCATGAAATACCAGGAGATTTTAAATCTGAATCTGGCTGCCTCTGCCAGGAAACTAAAACCCGTCTTTTTGGTAAAGTCTATAAACTCAATAAAATGTTTGTTGATTATCCATCCCTTGCCATTTGCGTCATTAGACACGTCTAAGAAGCTGGACATTCTGCTGAACATGAGATATATCTGGGGTAGCATCACATATTATAGCGAAATAGATTGACTGGAGTCTTTCCTCGAGAATGGTGTTGAGAACATGTTCCCCACACAGTTAAATAAATTCATTCTGAGAGCGTCCTGAAAGATAATGCGATGGCAGCCTTTCTGTCCATACGCTTACTTTTTCTAAGTGCTCGCACATAACAGTCATAGTGAGAGATCAGCTCGAGTAGCCCTAAAAAATTCCCATTATGAATACCTCCAAGCTAATCGGTGTCTCCTCTGAACGGCAGATTTCTAGAAGATAAAAAAAGTGCCACGTCTGAAAGTCTCAAAAAAGCCCTGTTTTTTCCTACTTGTGTTTGAAACTTTCTAAACTTGCCATCAACACCAGTGCCCCTTAAAAGAGAATGCTGCAGATTCTGTCGCTTTCAATAACAGTGTTTATGTGGGGTGCTTTTTTCATTATCAGGTAATTTACTGTAGTTTCTGCCACTTAGTTGTGGACACCATAACCCCCCCCCCCCCCCTACAATTAACAGTGCTCTGAGACTTTTGCTCCAATTCTTCAGAAAAAAGAATGCATGATGGAACACAGTACAATGAAAACATTGCTTAACAACAAGCAGTCTTTTTTTTTTTTTTACTTTTTCACATCCATTGGCTGTGTTTGAATATGACAAATAGTCGGCAATAAAAGGCTTGACTTCGGAATCTTTCGCTGCATGAAATACCTTTCAACAAAGTAATGTTGCCTGCCAATGCTATAAAAATGTCTTCTCTCTATATATCAGTAATTTTTTCGGGCCACTTTCCTGGATCATCATAGTCGCTCACTCCTGTTCTCAGCTTCACATGCATCCCCTGTCTGACTTGCCTGCTGTGTTTATCGTTCTGGCTCTTGCTCCAGAGAAGCAGATGTACATGGCATTTCCACATCTTTATTGTTGCTCTCCATTGAAGCCGTTGGTGTGAAGTCTGTTGTTGGCAGCACAAGATGCCGAATGTTTTCAGTAACCGTAGTGTTAGCATCATCTTGTTCACATGTGACTCCATCGCTGACATTAGCTAGCACTACCTCTTGGCAGGTTGTAGCCTGGCTCGAAGCAGCTTTCTGAGCTGGGGTAAAAAAGTTTTTGGGTCCGCTGCCCTTGCCAGCATGTTTTGTCTTCTCTCCTTCCGTTTTTGAAATTATGATTGCCGTGCTGGCATAATTACTTTTGCTACATCTGGCTAGCATAGTAGTTTGATGCAACCAGTTGGTTTCGCATGCCATGATGCACTTTCAAACTTTCAGTTCTCATAAATGTCACACACAATTGGACTTATTTCATATTGGGGGGGGGGGTTCAGTAATATGCTACATTTTATTAAAGTAACAAATCATATTTGTAAAATATGTAACCGTATTTTGTTGTTGTATGGAATGGTCACTAATTTGGCCAGCATAATTTGCTCCCCTACCCTGGGCGACGCAATTAGCTCAGTCAACACTGGCACGGTACAGGATTCAAACCGAAAATGGCTATTTTTATAAAAATGCAAATCTCAGTTTGTGAAGTTGCATTACGTACTGCAAGTGTGGGCTTTACTTTATGTGATTTAGAGAATTCAGACTATATTCACTAATCATATTTCCTCCATTTAAATTAGGCCCACCGGAGATATATATATATATCAGGTTCAGTGTTGTTTAATGACAATAAAATAATGGCTTTTATGAGCGTCATGAGAGGCCTACTGTGAAAATGTATCTTTTAAATCCATTATCATTTTTAGTCAATTATCATACAAGTAGGCTAATTTATTAAAGTATGTTGCATAATACCTATTTTAATTACATTGCCATAGTGCCCAGATTTCAGCTTTGGGAATTATTTACATTTAATACATTTTGTAATCATGAAGCAAATCGTGTTACATAATCAGTGGTGTAGTGGTGCCTGGAGAAGTGGGTATACTCTAATTTTGCCAAAACATATGAATGCTGCCGAAAAATTATGTTTTCCAAGGTTGTCTCATATTGGCAGGCCAACTTAAAGTGATGGTTTACTCAAAAATGAAAAATTGTCAAATGGTTTCTTATAAGAACTGTATGGGCCAGTATTGTTTGGAAAGTCACTTGACTTCTGCTGCAGCTAATGTTTGCACACTTAAGGGACAGTGTGGCATCATTATCAAGTGAACATTAAAGCCTCAAAAGATAAGCATATTTTGTAAATAAATAAATAAAAAATACTGGCCCACAGAAAATAGGGTGAGACCACTATTACAGAATTATGCTTTTTGGGTGAACTATTCCTTTGAAGGGATAGTTCACCCAAAAACGAAAACTGGGCAACTATCTTGTTCTTACCCTGTAAGTAGTCTATGGGCCAATAGTTTTTGTAAACTGTTTATTGGGACAGCTTTATTTGAAACAGTTAATTTTTACTCAATAATGGTCGTACATTTAAGCCAGAGTGTAGCACCATTATAAAATTAACATGACTTTTGCAGCTTTGTTGCAACTCAAGGGGCAGTTTACCAACACTACTGGTCCTACATAGACCTAATGCATGAATATATCAATTATGTATTCAAGGTGAGCCAAACATGGGGTTTCAGTCATATATTGTTAGTTTATTTTTAACAACAATTCTAAACGCTTTTTCTAAACAATTTTCAACATTTGCTTTAAGTGTATTTAATTGTTAAAACACATAACAAAAACAAAACACTAAGATTATCTTAACTCTTAAGATGCTTTTGGGAAATGGGGCCCAGGTCTGTCATTGGCTGTATGACGGCGTAAGAACAATTGAGCTATTTAAAATATTAATAAAAATTTGCAATGTATAAATACAGTATATAATACTGTAATATCCTGTATAATATCCTAGGGTTGTAAATCTATGTACTGATGCTGATACTAGACATACAGTAGTTGGATGGGTCACTTTAAGCTCCAATTAACTAATTGTCCTATTGAACTATGGAAAGATTATTCAGGAGAAATGACTGCTAAAGTAATCTATATCTACTGCATATCTGGCAGCCACAGCAGCATAATGGTTTAATGCCACAGACCTTTGAAGACTTTCTAACCATATGTTCCATACTGTAGCAGTCCTTTACAGTTGAATCTAGTCCTCCCACCCCCCATTCCCATAGAGTTTCACAGAAATGCAAAGAGGTTGTCAAGAGTCTGGTGATGTCTATGAGTCAAACTTCAAGCAGTCACGGCATGCAAAAGATATGCAACCAAATATGAAATATGAACACTACTGTACATAATACTGTACAAACTGAGCAAGGACTTTTAGTGCCGTAAAATGAAGGGACTATGTACGAAGAGTGCTATCATTTATAAACCGTTCATCTAAAATGTATGGAAATACCCTCAAATTAAAGCTAGCATTCGGCACTTTAACCTCGTAATTTTATCCTTTCATACTTTTGTATTACTGACACAAAAGCAGCATTTAATTGACAAATTCATATTATTTGATATGATAAATGGCTAATTATGATTCATTATCAAGCTAATAAAAAAGACAGAAACTAAAATGTATACATGGCATGCCATGCCACGTTTATTATGCCATGTATACATTTTAGTTTCTGTCTTTTTTATTAGCTTGATAATGAATCATAATTAGCCATTTATCATATCAAATAATATTAATTTGTCAATTAAATGCTGCTTTTGTGTCAGTAATAAGTGGGAACACTTTAGAGCTAATGTTGGACAAAAACTGAAAGCATTTTGGTCCATGACAACCAGAGATGTGCACCACTGCACAGCTGTGGGGAGTGAACACCTCTGTTCAAAGTGAACAGCTGAATTAAATGGATCTGTACTACATAGAGGGGATCAAAATGTTTTCTGATTTCTTAATATAATATTCTTAAATTATATATTCTTAATATAAGAATAATATTCTTAAATTTGTTGAAGTGTACTAACGTATTACTGATATAACAGTAACTGACATGTAATTTATGATTTATTAGCATTTCATTAACAAAATATGACTAACAGGCAATTATGGTTAATTGGCATAATTATAAAGAAAAACAAGCCATCATATAAAATGTACACATGGCACAAGATTCACAAAACAGCATAGATAGGTTTTGCATAGCAAACATGTGGCAGGTGTTATGTTTTCTGGAAAACTGGTGTTTCCGATATTTTGACCACCCCCTGTATATCCTACAATGGCAGAATCATCTGAATTTTTGTAGATGACAGAAGGCATAACTGCTCCTGCAGTCAGCTTAGCTGTGTATAATGTAAAAAGAAAAAGTGACAAGACTGCCTTGGGGAGCACCTGTATGTGTTAAGATGACTAGGCATGACTAGGCAGTCTTAGCCATTGAGGCCTATTTGTAAGAGTCTAGAATCCACAATATTCTGGATGGGTGTAAGTGCATGACTTGTAGTTTTCTAGCTAGTATAGGTGTGGTTGAATCGTGTTGAAAGCACTGGGGATGTAGTAGTAGTAGTACGTACTTTATTGATCCCACAATAGGAAATTTCTTCTTCAATTGTTGTTACACTCCAGCAATACACAGTAAATATAACACAGAAGACATTGGATAATATGACAGAAGATAATACACGTGTACATCATTACAGGGAAGCCAAACCATAGAAGGGATCACCTATTCTTTTGTTTTTTGTTAAAGTGGACAGTGATACAATTTGCAACAGGTTGTGCATCTGTCAAGTTACAAAGTTGAATTTCCCTGCAGAATGGAATGATACATCTGTTAAAAAAAAAAAAATCATAAGTGTAAGTACAATAACATTTAAAATGGCTCTTTGTCGCGATTCACACAGATTCCTATGTCATCATATTTCATATTTAATACAGTACAATAACTTAAGACGTTCGTACAAGTAATCATTGCCAATAATAACATTGCATGTTGACTATCTGTAATTATATTTTTAATTTAATGAATTGATTCTGATTGCGACTATAAAAGCATGAACTGGCTCACTCCCAGTCACGTTTATATTCTTTATAGATACATTAGCGTTGGGTATGGAGGATTATTCAGCCCAATATTAAAATGAAAATTAAAAACTTTTCATTTTCGAACTGTATCTATGTAAATGAGAGGGTATGGTCCTATCAATCAAAGCAAGCAGGGTGGGCCTCATACAGGTTTAGTGCAGTAGCACTTAATGAACACTAGGGGGAGCATAGCATAGGGATGGGTAACAGTCTATGCTTGATACTATGCTCTCAGGGCACTCGTAAGTTTTAATGGATGAAATGATGAAGAATCTGAGCAGTGTTATAAAGTATTCTTGTTTTATGAAAGAAACGGAGCTAGCTAGCCAGCGCTACGCTGTGTAGGCTATAGGTCAAACCTGCGAGGTGGAAAATCCAGGTTCAGAAAGTGAAAATCCTCCCCAATCATTTGTTCCAATCACCTGGATTTGATAATTATCACAATTCTTCAGCCAAGAGGTAGGAGCTAACTAGGCTAATTAGTGAAATCGTGAGTTCATGGGTGGAAGAAACACGGCAGGACTTTCACTTTCTGACCCCTGGAATTTCCACCTCTGCAAACCTGGTAGTAGCCTACGATAGGCTACATTGTGCCAGGTTAAACGTTGGATTGTGTTGGACTGCTGGAAATAAATGAAATCCTCTCTGAAAATAAATGAAGACCGCAAATGAGTCACTGGATCGTTTAAACTTTTAACCTGGCTCCGGTACTTTAAACGAACGTTAAAGGGTTGGTTCGGAATTTTGGACATAATGTCTCAATTACGACTTACCCATGATGTAGTTGATTGATGGAAACCATTTTCAGATAATTCCATGATGTCCCTTCTTTTGGACATACACACATTGCTAATGCTACCGCAACTCCTAGGAAACTAGTAGCATCCACTACCAAACGCACTTAAACACTCCAAGGTGCACCCAAAGCAAATAAAATACGACGACAGTCTATTGGGGTTATTTTCAGTGATTATACCGTAATTTTTCAAGTCAAACTATCATTGAATCCTTTACTTTGTGCTCACCTAAATTCCCTTTCCACTGAGTTCCTTCCACCCGAATCCTCTGAGTGAAGGACCCTCGGCCTCTCTGCTTCCCAGGCGTCTCCTTTTCAGAAACCTTGATCACAGAAAGCACTGCTCGCTTACTATCGCATTCGGTTTCAGCTTACAGTGGCCTGACTGTACATTGAGCCGAGCGCGGCTGCCATGTGCTCCACTACAGGGACGCCACTCATGGTCTTACTGCTCTCTGTGACCCGACCGGCTGGTGACCGAGTCGATAGCGATCCCCAGCCCAGTGTCACACCGAGCCCCGTAGTGGTAACCAGCCACCCGGTTGGGAACGGATGGTCTGATCCCTATCCCACTTTGCTATGGGTATAGAAACTTTGATCGTTTTCACCAGCCTTGCCTGTTCACAGAGGTCGTCTCTTACGCCCCTCTGCTAGGTGTGGACTGTCATCCACGTACCACGCAGTGCCTGCATACTTACATTCCACAACTACGCCGACTAGACGGTACCACGGCAGTATGTCATTTCATACTTCATCAGACACTGGGGCCTTCAGTATTCTCCCCTGCACTATATGACCTTTTTAACGTGCCCTCGGAACTTTGCAATTCCGCCGACGCCTGTTAACCCCTAAGGTTCGGGGTGCCTAATCACCTGCCTAAGGGTTAGACTTATGTAATTAAAACAAAAAGGTTTAACTGTTATTAATTTTAACTGATACATATCATCATATCTTAGTACAACAATTATTATTCAATCATCAATTAGTCATTAATTTCATAGGCTTCATTCGAATAGCCATTGTTAGTACATTCTTATTCTTAAATATATGATTCCCCTTTGACCTAACTCAGAGGCCATAAGGTTAGTCTCGGCACATTGGATAGATCAGAAACTGGAAGAAAGGGGCCCCTGCCACCGCCCCCCTTATCTGTCTCTTTCAGTTCCTTAAGACTTAGGGTTACACAGAGACCATAAGGTTAGTCTCGGCACATTGGATAGATCAGAAAATGGAAGAAAGAGGCCCATGCCACCGCTCCCCCCCCCCCCCCCCCCCCCCCCCATCTGTCTCTCTCAGTGCTTAAATCTGAGGGTTACACGGAAGGCAGGATGTACCCTGTCATCATTTCTGCACAAACATGTGAGTCTTGCTTCATGCCAATTCGACAACGACACACTCCTTTTAGTTTAATGATTACATACTACGGATAAATGTGCATTAAACATATATTGCAATAAATGTAAAGTAAAGAAACACTTAAATCAAAGGAATAATACGTGGATTAAACATGTTCTTTAAGCACTTAAAAGATATATATGGTAATCAGCTCAGCATTTTTATTAAGTCCTTTATTCACGGCCCCTCACTATGCTATCAAGAGATAAAATAAATAAGGCTATATACCTTTTATAAGTACCCTAAAATCACTAAATATGTACAACACTAAAGTATAATTTAATTACATATATTTCCAAATGAATTACACATTTTAAGCAAACTTTAAATTAAGTATTAAAAGTATAAGTACACTTGAAACACATTTGGTATACTTAAATTATATTTTTAATATACTTAAGTATACAATTTCTTTCTCGTGGGGAACTTGATAGAACATTATCTCTAAAGATAAGCTCTAAAACTCATTAACTTATTAACAATCATAACATAGTTTATCTTGACAAAAAAGCTGAGACCACTGACCTAAATATGACTTGACAGCAATATAAAAAGTATTAGAGTTGCATTACAGTTAATATAGGGTACATTACCACATACATATGCAAATACTGAGGTTCCCTAAGTATAAAATGGGATAATTTTCCTCCATTAGAATAGCCCACAACACTGTCCCACATTACCAGAAACATGCTGTCCCACATTTCCTGACTGTGTTTGGTAATGTGGGACATATAAGAAATGCCTGAATTAAAAAAGTCTAAACATAATATTTACCACTTTTAAATTTTTTTTGTTGCAGAAGTATTTCATATGCATATTTTACATCATAATTAGGCACAGTGTATTGTTTACGACATATTTAGAACCTTAACATTAATTCAAGCAAAAGCTTATGTCATTGACCTAACCATGTATTTTGCCGGGTGACCTTCATATATGAAGCTTATGACATCAATGAAATGACTTTGATCATGTAGTTTCTCTGCAAGAACCTAGTTACAATTATTTTGATTGGCTCTTGACAGAGCGTGAGAATAAACATGACAAATCTTAGTTGTCCCACATTACCAGGGCCACGTTCAATCTGAAAACGGTGTGCACCGTTTTGCTACGGTTTCCGGGTTTAACGACATGATTGTTTCCTCGAAACGGTGTGCAACGGGCTTTGAGGTATGTTTTCTCTCGTTTGGTGGGTGTGTCAGAGGTGTTACCCAATCAGCAGCGACGTGTAGGCCTTTATAGGGTTTAATAAACAAATGAAATAGCCGCGCAATGTCAAAATGGGTCAGACCCTGACGCATTAAGTAGGCTAGGCTAATCAATGTTACTGTTGCGAATACAGTGGAATTCTGAAGCCGCGGGACCCGCCAAGTTTGAAACTGAGACGTTTGGCACGTATGGCGTTTTGGGAGTACATATTTAATTAAATACAACACGTCATAGCAATATATGTGAGTAAATGTGTAGAGTATATTAGTTTTCCTGTACGAATACCACAAAATATCGGTTCCTGTTGTTGAAAAAATAAGGATAACGGTATCCTAAAAGCAGCACAGATGATGATGTGTCTCCGTCCAACGAGAGTGATTAGCCTACACGGAAGTGAAACGGGCTAATTAAAAAAATAATTTTAAAGCGAACAAACGTCCTTTTTCTGACAAGCTAGCTATTTGTATATTTTTATTTCATTATATTGTAGCATTTAGGACAATATACATGAAAAATAAGCTGGCAAAATATGTTTTCTGAAAAATCACGAAAACGGGTTTGACCCATCTCCCTACCAAGGGGCCTGGCGGATGATGTGGGGTTGATGTCTGCAGGCAGACTCTTCTCAAAGAGATGAGAAGAATGTTTTTAATTTATGGAATGTATCGTTCCGAATGACCAACCAGAGAGAGTTCAGCCACTGTTTGCGTGAACATCATTACTTTATTGTCTGTTTTTAATTAAACATTTACATTTATTCACATGCGTTTGGATTGCATTTCATGTGATCTACCTTGTGTAATCTACAAAAAAGTTCAAATTGATTGATACGCAAGAGGTCATTAGAAGTGTGTATATGCAATGCCCAATGAAAAAGAAGTGGCTATACGGCTGTGTATACCCTCCACTACACCACTATACATAATGCAAGAGTAACTAGTATTTGAATCAAACAAGCAATACAACGTAAATTACAACAAACAGTGAATAACAAAGCAAATAAAAACATCAAAATAAAACACATGATCACATGGAAATGTGATTTTATGTGACAGTAACAGCGCGAGTAGGCTTAGTGCTAGTAAGTGTAGCCTAAAAGTGTTGATCACCTGCAAAGTGTGAAATGATAACGCGTGCAAATACTTTGGCTGCACCCGCAAAATAACACCCATTTCTCAGTAAATCAACCCCTTAATGTCCAAACGCATCAATTAACCAAATGAAACGTTAGTTTGTCAACTGCTATGGTCTATTAATATGCCAGCTGAAGATGTTTTGTCCTCTTTCACTGACAAACAAGGACAATTGTTAAATTACAACTAAGAAAAATCATACAGACTTTGGCAGCTGCACAGAAACACCGATAGGGTATACGTAGAAAGCCTAAGCTAATTGATAAATTGAAATTGACATTACCAGATTTAGTTTAGTTTAAACAATTGAATTTGCATAATCTTTGTGGTGAATAGTGGCTCCAGACACCCAATCTAAGGTTGAGAATTTTGACCCATGTCTTATTAGAGAATGTTCATGATATTGTACAAAAAATAAATAACACAAAATAACATCAATGAAAAACTAATGTTACAGTGACATTATTAACCCTGCAGTGCTTTCCAACATAGCCAACAATAGACATTAGGATTTTCCCTACATGTTTGACTTATCAGCAAAAATGATTGAGGGATTATTAGTTATATAGGCTGTTTTGTAATGGTTATTTCCTATAATGTTTTCCAACTTACTAGTAGGGAGCTCCATCTTGTGGATAGACCAGGTGCTACAACACAATGCCATATACTATGCATACTTACATACCTCATTTGAACCACGCGTTCACAACTTATTAACTACATCTGGGGTATGTGAGGACAACGTATGGATGTCGCATGGATTGTCAGGTTAATTTGACTTTAATAATATGCAAAGTTATACACCTCTACCTATCCTTATTGGCTAGTAGATACATTACATGGCCAAATGTATCTGGACACTCCTTGGTCTGGGGCTGTTTTTCATAGTTTGGGGCGAGGCCCCTTAGTTCCATTGAAGGCAAATCTTAACGCTACAGCATACAGTGACATTCTAGATGATTCTGTGCTTCCAACCCTGTTGCAACAGTTTGGGGAAGGCCCTTTCCTGTTTCAGTATGACAATGCCCCAGTGCACAAAGCGAGGTCCATACATAATTGTTTTGTCAAAATCGGTGTGTTAGAACTTGACTGGCCTGCACAGAACCCTGACCTCAACCCCATCAAACACCTTTGGGATCAATTGGAATGCCGACTTTGAGCTAGGCCCAAACATCAGTGCCTGACCTCACTAATGCTCTTCTGGCTGAATGTAAGCAAATCCCCCAGCCCAGCAATCTTCCAACATGTAGTGGAAAGCTTCTCAAGGGAGTGGAGGCTGTTATAGCAGCAAAGGGGGAACCAACTCCATATTATTGCCCATGATTTTGGAATAAGATGTTGGGCAAGCAGGTGTCCATATACTTTTGGCCATGTAGTGTATCACCTGGAGGCATAATGCATCTAGACGACAGGACCTGCTTCTGGATGTCACTATGCCTATACACGTCACTCCAGGTGTTTAGACCCTTCCAGCCTTCCATGCTCAACCACCATTTTAATTATCAGCATTTATTAGCAGTAGATAGCACTATGTGAAATAAGCCAGAAAAAACAAGGAGTTAGATCATACTTACACTCTTGAAAACACACATTCTCAAAACAGATGTGTTTAAAAACAACACGTAACTTTTCATTTTTTAACACACCTCCGTATCTTTTTTAGGTTTTAAGGACAACACATGCTGTGTTACTTTTCAACACAGCCTTTGTTTAAAAGTCTCCCTTTTTAACACATAAATTGTGTAATTTGACACAAAATGTGTTGAAAGTAACACAAAAGTGGTAACTCAAACAGTGTGTTGGATATGAACAGAGTGTACATATGCATACTGAAAAAGCAGACACACACTTTTATAGCGGCGTCTGTTTCCTGTTCTTCTTTTCTTCTGCAGACAAATTCAAAGGTATTTTTCATTTCCAGTGATATCTGTGGACACATTGCAATCAATGACTTCTTATCTTTGGTTCATACTGTACTTTTAGGTAGAAAATAAAAATATTTTGCCTTTGTGCTTTGCTTGTACTGTAGGTTAGTGGACGTGGATGAAATAGTTGCTTACACTGATTCTTCATAATAATTCAAAGTACCTGTGTTGTTACATTATTCTCTTTGAGTTTTCATTTAAATACTGTAGGGGTTTTGGTGTTCAGGTGTGGACTTCTGCTGAGAAACATCCTGAAACATTTGTCAAAGTTTGAAGCATGCCTGGCCATGCTCAAATTACTTCTGTTTCTGATCCCTTTAACTTTCCTGTACAATTTCAAAGTAAACCACAAACTCCCCGTCGTGAAATCACAGGCATTTCTGAAATTCCTAGCAGATGGAACAGCCCTATAGTTTCAGCTGCAGGTCTGTTTTTTTTAAGGTGCTGTGGGTTTGTTGCCGTGAGGGATCAGCTGTCAGTCAGCTGTTGGGCGGTTGAAGGTGTTTGGTGTCTGTGCTGATGCAATGAGAGGAAGTTAATCAGGAAGCTTGTACAGTGTCTGGGACCTGTATGTCCTAACCAGAAATAGTAGTTACCCTGGTGCTATGCCTGATGAATGATGTCGCAAATATGAGCACCATGTCCATGGCTTTGCATACTGGACATGCTGGTACACTTCCCTGGTATTCTCATTTTCAGCTGTTGCTTTGTGACATCATTAAGAGCAGCGTGTCACCCCCACAGATGTAGTTGTGCTGCAGTTGAGTTTTGGCTGCTTGGTGTTTGCTTTATTGTTGCATTGCAATTGCATACAGGCTATGCTGTAGCTGGGTTGTGTCTGCTTAAAATGGTTGAGTTACGATTTGTATTGCAGTTATGCTGTGGTTGTGTAGCAGTTGCATTGTGGTTGTATTGTAGTTGCATTGTTTTTGCATTCTGGTTGTATTCAGTGCACTAACTACAGCTGCCACTCTGCCCTCAGGACTGAACCATGTTGCGTATATCCAATGATGGACATATGGAGGCAGCTGCAGCTGATCCCAAATTGAGCTCTATATGCACTTGGGGGGAATCATTTGGACATCCTTTTTCAACATGTTTTTATTCCCTATTTTACGACTTTACATTTGGAACACCCAGTTGTATTTTGTAGGCCTGGCCCATGGTTTCAGCATCCACCAGGGACGCGGGATAGCACAGATTAGCACGTTGCTCTCCCGCGGAGCGCACGCTGCCACTCGGCGCTGCCCTGCCATCCTAGCGGCTGACCTGCGGAGTCACGTCGGCGCATGGTCACAGCCAGGGTGCAGTCAGAGCAGGCCACAGCTGGCACTGCCGCCGTCGGGACTCCATTCCAGACCGTGAGGCATGTCACTACGCTGAGAACAAGTACTTTAGCAGTGAGCCACCCGATTTGATTTATTTTAAAAAAAAAAGTAATCTACTACAGCTCATCTTTCCTTGCTAAAGGATGTCTGCTGGGCTGTCAGGAGAAATGATTGAGATTGGAGACTCATCCTCCTAAAGCAAGGGTTGTCAGCCTTTTCTGATCCAAGGACCACCACACAGGCACACCCATCATTAAGTTAAAAGGGCTATATTTAAAAATATCATTAATATTTTGAAATATATATATATATGTATAAATATTAATGAAATATAATCATTGCATATCAATTCTGGCCAGGGACCCCCCTACAGTACCTTCAAGAACTCCTAGGGGTCAGTGGACCCCTTGTAGTAAGCCCAGGTCCTAAAGCCCTGTTTTGCCACTGTGTAAATTTGGTCATAATACCAAGCAGATCAGGGCTTTCCCTGGGGGGTTCAGTCCGCAGGCTATTCTCTATCTCCTTGTGCAATACTGACTATAATTGGGCCCAGCTTGCTGAAAACAGGCTTAAAAGGAGCTGTGGCTCACCAAGCCCATTTTGGAGGATGTCTGTGTTAACACTCGCCCTCCCAAACTGACAGGCAATGTTGAGGCGATGGCGCGGGCCTGCAATTATGACTAGCTGGGACTGGGAATAATGGAGTAGAGGTGCTTCCTGCTTGAGAACACGCCGGAAAACAAACAGGGCCTCATTAGCGTGTGCGATCCTCTGGTGGTAAACACATGAGTGCAGGGAGAGAATGACCCCAGCAAGAGGCACTCATGGTAGGTGGGCCCGCAGCCCTCCCTTCATGGGGGAAAACATGTTTATGTGTTACAGGCACGCCATTCACCAAATGATCCAGGGGTCACCCTGGTACAGTGCGTACTGGTTGGGGCACTTGTGGGGGGGGCTCATTGATTCATCGGTGGCCATTGTTCGGCAGCTAGTTATTTTATTTTATTTTTTTAATTTTTTTTTATACATTTCATTCTTCTTACACATCTTCTACATCTTTTTTTCTTTCTTTTAATTTCCCGGAAGCTTCGCTCCGTTTGCCAGGGCTGAGGTAATCGGTGCCGTTTTTACTAATTGCTTTGTGCTGCCCTGAATTGCGTACTGTAGGCCCGTAATTATGGGGATAATCAAAAGTGTCAGGGATTATCCGTGAACAGTGAGTTCTCATGGGTCCCTTTTCCCCCGTTCTGTTGTTTTCTTTCCCTTTATAACAGTGGAGGACCACCAACGTCCACTTTTTCCTTTTCAACCGCTCTGTGAACGTTTCGCTCTGGGAGAGTCATTGTTTTTCCCCGACTCAGAGTCACTCATTTCCATTGATTACTGAAGAAGCACCCCACCCGTGCCTGATCTTTCCTCCTTTAACATCGTTGGCTAATGATTCACTCCAATAAAGTCCTTTGTGGTTCATCTGGATCATGAGAGCGGACATGCCCTTGGCCTAATTGCCGCTGATCCTTTTCGGTGCCGTTGGGCATTTTCTAACGGCCAAAATCCATCCTTGTATTCCTTGCTATTGATGCGTGGATTTCTAAGTTCTGGTTCGCATGATGAGGGGCAGCTGGCTGGCTCCGGCCTATTTTATCCGGCTCACTTTATTGCATCCCAGAACATTGTTTTTTTGAGGTTTCGCCCCCACTCAGTTTCTACCTGAGGGGATGGACAGAGGTGACCATTCACTTTCCCGGCAGATTCCAGAGATGTTTTGTCTTCTGTTATTGCATCTGTTTCCTGTTCTGCTTTACTGCAGACAAATCCAAAGGTATTTTTCATTTTCAGTGATATCTGTGGACACATCGCAATCAATGACCTCTTATCTTTGGTTCATACTGTACTTTTAGGTAGAAAATAAATAAGTATGAATTATAATTCACCCATTTAAACATTTAGGGCTTCATTTACTAAGACCTTTAGCATGTGCAAAACCTTTTAGCACATGCAAAACCAATGACATGACCAATGATTGGATATGGTATTTGTTTTGCACCAGTCATTTGTTGTGTTATTAGTTTTGCTTGTGCTAACAGGTTTTGCACATGCTAAAGGTCTTAGTAAATCGGGCCCTTAGTAGTAATTTCCACTAAAATCATTATTCAGGTGTCCAATTGCTCCTTTTCCATTTTTTAACACAATATGTGGACGTGGACAAGGACACACAAGTGTCACATTATTGACCAGGACAGATTGACAAATACACACACTGTAATATAGTTGACATTGATTCACAGAGAGGGGGGGGGGGGTGTCATTTTAACAGAACAAAAACACAAAAGTGACAATATGAGAAGACAGTCAAATAGTGTTACATATTACAATAGATTATCATTGTTCAGGGAGTGGTTAAAATATCAAAACAAAATACGCACAAAAAAATATATAGCAGAAATGTAATCTCTTTCTAATGGAATTTATTCTGCATCGTGAGCATAGTTATTTCTGATATAATATGAACTTAAAATGGCCAATGGCATTAAATAAGAACAATTAGCAGCTTGTTACATTTCAGAAGATGCATTCACAACTGGGTTGGGTCCCCAGGCCCATCTTTGGGTACCATTGGTGCAGAATATGAGGGACTGTGAAGAGGGTTGTGTAGACGATGTGAACAGAGGCAGCAGTCACAAAGAGTTGTGGAGCTTTTGTGTGGCAATCGTGAAAGTTTGGTGGTAATGAGAGTCTTAGAAGTTTGCGTATCAATTGCTGGGGCATCAGTTGTCCTGCTCGATGTAAGAAAAGAAGGGTGACCAGATGTCACTATATAAGCTGATACAGATATGTACAGCTGCAGTAAGGCGTTACAGTGAGGCATTTAAAGGCTTCAAAGACACGGCACATTCATTGACAGGTGCTGTAGAAGAAAAGTAAAGGGGTACCAGGAACCACTCTTTCCATGATGCCTGCTTGTGCAATTGATACAAAGGAAAAAAAACAGTGAGATCACACCCTGCAAAGATCACGCGCTGACGACGTCCCGACTACTTTGTCAATCTTGCGCTAATTCAAGAAAAGTTTCTTTTTACTATTTCAGCATCTCTTCCTGTAGTAACTTGATCACTTGCTGATTACCTTTCTGATCTAAATCAAGTGACTTCCTGTTCTTTGACAGATAACAAAGTATATTTTATGTTTGCTGGATTGGCCTACGCACAGTCAAACTAACTTAAGCTGAGAAGACAAATAGAAATGCTTTTGTGTGTGTGTGTGTGTGTGTGTGTGTGTGTGTGTGTGTGTGTGTGTGTGTGTGTTTATAAGTATGTACTTCTGTGTCTTTGTCAAGGTCTTTCTTATTCGCAGGAAATTCCAGAATGTTGACGTCATCATCAGTGTAGTCAGACTGCTAATCACTGAGCAAACCTTTATGGTCAAGGTCTAATAGAGTCAGCTGATGGTGTAGGTCACAAGATGGACGTCACATACAAAGACAGTGTAGGGATACAGACGGAGCAGGTGGGCCTGAATTTAAAAAAATTAAATAAGAATAATGATGTGAAAATGGGGAAAATTGAAAATGGTTCCTCCTTTAACATCGTTGGCTAATGATTCACTCCAATAAAGTCCTTTGTGGTTCATCTGGATCATGAGAGCGGACATGCCCTTGGCCTAATTGCCGCTGATCCTTTTCGGTGCCGTTGGGCATTTTCTAACGGCCAAAATCCATCCTTGTATTCCTTGCTATTGATGCGTGGATTTCTAAGTTCTGGTTCGCATGACGAGGGGCAGCTGGCTGGCTCCGGCCTATTTTATCCGGCTCACTTTATTGTATCCCAGAACATTGTTTTTTTGAGGTTTCGCCCCCACTCAGTTTCTACCTGAGGGGATGGACAGAGGTGACCATTCACTTTCCCGGCAGATTCCAGAGATGTTTTGTCTTCTGTTATTGCATCTGTTTCCTGTTCTGCTTTACTGCAGACAAATCCAAAGGTATTTTTAATTTCCAGTGATATCTGTGGACACATCGCAATCAATGACCTCTTATCTTTGGTTCATACTGTACTTTTAGGTAGAAAATAAATAAGTATGAATTATAATTCACCCATTTAAACATTTAGGGCTTCATTTACTAAGACCTTTAGCATGTGCAAAACCTTTGAGCACGTGCAAAACCAATGACATGACCAATGATTGGATATGGTATTTGTTTTGCACCAGTCATTTGTTGTGTTATTAGTTTTGCTTGTGCTAACAGGTTTTGCACATGCTAAAGGTCTTAGTAAATCGGGCCCTTTGTAGTAATTTCCCCTAAAATCATTATTCAGGTGTCCAATTGCTCCTTTTCCATTTTTTAACACAATATGTGGACGTGGACAAGGACACACAAGTGTCACATTATTGACCAGGACAGATTGACAAATACACACACTGTAATATAGTTGACATTGATTCACAGAGAGGGGGGGGGGGGGGGTGTAATTTTAACAGAACAAAAACACAAAAGTGACAATACGAGAAGAGAGTCAAATAGTGTTACATATTACAATAGATTATCATTGTTCAGGGAGTGGTTAAAATATCAAAACAAAATACGCACAAAAAAAAAAATAGCAGAAATGTAATCTCTTTCTAAAGGAATTTATTCTGCATCATGAGCATAGTTATTTCTGATATAATATGAACTTAAAATGGCCAATGGCATTAAATAAGAACAATTATCAGCTTGTTACATTTCAGAAGATGCATACACAACTGGGTTGGGTCCCCAGGCCCATCTTTGGGTACCATTGGTGCAGAATATGAGGGACTGTGAAGAGGGTTGTGTAGACGATGTGAACAGAGGCAGCAGTCACAAAGAGTTGTGGAGCTTTTGTGTGGCAATCGTGAAAGTTTGGTGGTAATGAGAGTCTTAGAAGTTTGCGTATCAATTGCTGGGGCATCAGTTGTCCTGCTCGATGTAAGAAAAGAAGGGTGACCAGATGTCACTATATAAGCTGATACAGATATGTACAGCTGCAGTAAGGCGTTACAGTGAGGCATTTAAAGGCTTCAAAGACACGGCACATTCATTGACAGGTGCTGTAGAAGAAAAGCAAAGGGGTACCAGGAACCACTCTTTCCATGATGCCTGCTTGTGCAATTGATACAAAGGAGAAAAAAACAGTGAGATCACACCCTGCAAAGATCACGCGCTGACGACGTCCCGACTACTTTGTCAATCTTGCGCTAATTCAATAAAAGTTTCTTTTTACTATTTCAGCATCTCTTCCTGTAGTAACTTGATCACTTGCTGATTACCTTTCTGATCTAAATCAAGTGACTTCCTGTTCTTTGACAGATAACAAATTTTATTTTATGTTTGCTGGATTGGCCTACGCGCAGTCAAACTAACTTAAGCTGAGAAGACAAATAGAAATGCTTTTGTGTGTGCGTGTGTGTTTATAAGTATGTACTTCTGTGTCTTTGTCAAGGTCTTTCTTATTCACAGGAAATTCCAGAATGTTGACATCATCATCAGTGTAGTCAGACTGCTAATCACTGAGCAAACCTTTATGGTCAAGGTCTAATAGAGTCAGCTGATGGTGTAGGTCACAAGATGGACGTCACATACAAAGACGGTGTAGGGATACAGACGGAGCAGGTGGGCCTGAATTTAAAAAAATTAAATAAGAATAATGATGTGAAAATGGGGAAACTTTAGTCAGGGAGTTCTTCTGTGCATCTCTGTGCCACTACTGATGCTAATGCTAACAATAATAACAATAGTAATAAATATAGCTGCAAGCAGCAATTCTCGGAGCCCAAGCAGCATAAGCAGCATTTGTCATACACAGAGACTGCAAAATGCTAGACAACTCAAAACAGGGTTGACCCAACAAGCAAATATTTGTTTCTAATCCGGGCTTTTGTCATTGTTGATGGTTTTTAAACCCGATCCCGTAAGGGCCTGCCTATTATCGTAAATTTTTAATTTTCCTGAGTAGCCTTCTTAATTTTTATGGTGACATTGTGTTATGTGTGAAAACCATAAACCGAACAGAGCACAAGTGCACATCCTTTTTGTTGCAAATGAATAAAGAAATCTTGGCCGCTAAACCGCAACACGACAACATAGGTAGGCCTACACATAGACGGATGTTTTTTGTCTGCTTTTGTGTAAGATTGAGACGAGTGATGAAAAGAAATGTAGCCAATGGCACAGTTATTCATTGATTTTTTTTTACATTACTGCAACAACACGCTCTTAACCAGATCATATTTTGCGTGAGAACTTTATTTTCTGTGTCTGGCAAATGGATATTTCTTCCCATAGCCTACTGCGTAAACGTGACCTGCGTTAAATCTTTCGTTGGTAGTGAGTATCGTAGGCTACTGAACCATGTCGGTGGCCTTTCATGTCTTTTAAGTACAAGTGAAACTGAACAGTTAATACTGTTAAATTTCTTAACCTTTGCAATAAAAAGACATTTGTTAATGTGAAAAGAACCATAGCATTTGCCAAACATTAATTTAGCCTTTGGTACCAAGCAGGAAGCAAACCACTGACCTCACGCAAAGAAAGCCAAGCTTCTAACCATTAGGCCAAAGCAGTTTAACAGAAATGTGTAGCTCAAATAAAACACAGAAAAGTAATAGATGAGTAAATTTAAAACAAAATGGCGGCCAATTCAAGATTGCGCCGACCTATGTAGTACATATCTATGTTCCAAATCAGGGCCTTTGTCACTGTAGCAAGTATGAAATCTCTGCAAAGGAACAGTGATTTTTAGTGAATTCTTGGATCTCTATAGCGCCACCACGTGGCTCGATTGGGTTGAAACTGAAGGAGTGTAGTCCTGATGTGACTCTTAATAGACCTACGAAGTTTCATAACTTTCTGTCAAATGGTTTTGGATTTATTAGCATTTTTGTGATAAGCCACGCCCACTGAAAATTCATTGGCTCGTCATTCGCCCATTTTTTGACCTAGTCCTTAAAGAAATGCATGAATGAAGGCATGTGAAATGAGTCCTTCTACCAAGTTTCCTGCAAATTGGTCAAATCTTGTAGGAGGAGTAGCATTTTAAGTGTTTTACAAAAAATGTTAATTAGTGAAAAATCCAATATGACGGACTTTATGGGTCCTTGAGGCAAATTTGTTTGTCATGAACAGAAGGACCTCTACACCAAATTTTTGACTAGGTAAAACGGGGGCATCGGCAGTGGGTCTGTCAAAGTCAAGATATTGTTACGTCCACTACAGCGTCACCAGGTGTTGAAACTGATAATTTACAGGATCCAAGAGTTTGGCCATCCCAACAAGCCTACCAAGTTTAGTGATTCTAGGTCAAACCAGCTCACGAGAATTTTAGGTGAAAGGGGAGAAAAAAAATAATTAAAAAAGAATCAGAACAAAAACAATAGGGTACCCCTAATAAAAGGACTATAATAATAAGTCCCCTAATAATAATAAGTAGAAGATAAAAAAACGTATTTGTTATTTTTGTTGCTTTTGTTGATTGTGGTGGTGATGACATTGCTTTGTTTTTATGTGCACATTGCATTTTTCCTGTTCAACTGGATCTCATGGGGTGAATAATTTGAGACTTTTCTATTATTACTATTATTTGTATTATTGTTGTTTTAATAATTTGCTTCAGAGACACTGCAGTGGTGTGTGTGGCGACACCATCCTGTTTGCAACGCTAGATGGCGACAAAAAACAAAGTCAAACAAAAAGAGCATTTTGAGGAAAGTAGTGGCAACAGTTCCAAAATTGTAATTACAGTCAGCAAGCAGGACTCGGAGAATAACAATGTACTCCTGTCCGAAAATATACCCATTGTATAGTGGTCACATTCTATGCTGTGACCACTTGCATTTTACAAATATTTGATTTAATGTTCAAACACTCATTTTACAAAATTAAATTGTCTATATTTTTTCAGTTGCCTTCATTGTTTTATGTTTTTATGGTGTTCCCAGATACAGGTACTCAATTTAAAGAATTTTCATTGGTAGTATTTAAACATACTATCTATTTACATGGTCAAAAAGAGTAGTCACTCAGAGCGGAGGTACATGGCTAATCTTTTACCCGGAGAAGGGGCTGGTTCTGTGTTCTTGGCAGCTTGTTTCCTTCCCAGGGACTGTGGATACCATAGTTAGTGAAATGAGAGCAGGATGTAAGTGTATATATATCAAATTGTTGTACAGTGTTTCAGCAATTGGGAAGTCCCAGCACTGCTGTTGTAGCCTTGAGCAAGGTGTGCAAACTCAACTGTTGGAGTAGGCTGTAAATCCCTCTGTAAAATGGAACAATATGAAAAATGGTCAGTCTCCCTGTTAATAAGACGAAGAAGAAGACGACGAAGATGAAGAAGAAGAAGCAGCAGAAGAAATATGTGACTTGTTCTACTGAATTTGTTTTGTGCTTGCTTAGAATTACATTTATTGAACTGTTTGCATTTGAAGATATAATTAATCCCAAAGTATGTATCTGGATGTTTTCCTTTGAAAGAGTGGATTTTTGTATGACTGTAACACAAATATCGCACAACCTCTGAAACCCATTTAACATTTAATATGAGCGCATGAATGATTTTCCTTCTTTATGTACATTTTTTTCAAACACTGTTGAAAATCCATCAGCATATATGCCCGTATTGTTTAATTAATTGTTTGATACCTTACGATTTTACTTTACGTAATAATGTAGACCTTACAGTTGAATTGACTTTTTCAGACAAGATGGTGCCTTTCAACCAAGGCAGAATTGTAAAGTTATTGTTGAATTTCATTCAGTGTTGTGCACCGATTGCTTGCTTTTCTTCCAAGGTCATTTTGTTTCTTTAATTAAATATAGGCTATCACATGGAAGAGGAATGTGAAGTGAATGCAAGCCTTTAACAGCTGCACATTTAAGACAAAAATGCTTTGTGAGAAGATATGTCTGGTCTTGGAAATTCCTTGCATTCCTTTGCCATGTATCAGATCTCCCGTCCGCAACCAAGATAAACAACTTAAAAGTTCACCCAAATTAAAGATAAAGTTTTTGTCAAGTCAGATATATTTCATAAAATGGAAGAAAAATCCTTTGGTAAAGGTTTATTTGTAGGGAGGCTATAGGGAGGGAAAGTAGGGAGAGCAGGGAGGAAAAAGACTATGATGAATGATGGATAAGAATATGCAAACTACTCCAGTAAAAACACTTGCTGAATGTCTATCTTCTGAGTCAAGAAAAAAGGTTTATTTGTTGATCATGTGCTCCAGGCAGAGCCCCTAAAACTGTGGTCCATCTTACATGGGGGACACTTATTTGAATCCTTCATTGTGTTGATAGGTGAATTAATCCCCTCAGTCCAATGGACAAAACCAGATTGACGTTCTAATCGCACTCTTTGCAAAACCTGACTTTGATGGGACTCATTCTTCAGTTAACCATAAGTATAAGCCTGCCTTATAGTCCTTTTAACTTGTCTCATTGATGAAATAATTATTATAAACAAAGGAGGTTGTGGAGGTGAAAGGTGATGTATCTGTTTAGGCTATTTGATTTTTAATAGTAATAATGATAATAATCATCATCGTCAAAATATATAATAATATAATAATTAAATAAACAAGCAAGAAGATTGCAGATGCTGTCTCACTTGTTTTTTAAGGAATACAATTTGCTTTATTTACTTGATTGTTTCTACTTTTTTTGTATCTTCAGACCAAACATTGAAGTGTCTACATTATTTTCAGCATTTTTTTCTTACATGTTTATTTTTTGTTTTCTGCATTAGTGTGTCAGTAGAAAAGAGAAAATTTTAGATTTCCAAATATTCATTTTCCCAAAAAAATAATTGAACTATCTTCAGCGAAAAGCAAGAGCAAGGAGTTCTGCAACAGATGGTATGGCCCCCACAGAGCCCTGATCTCAACATAATCGAGGTTGTCTGGGATTACCTGGACAGACAGAAGCAAGTGAGACAGCCAAAGTCTGCAGAAGAACAGTGGCAACTTCTGGCAAGTTCTCCAAAATGCACAACAACCTACCAGCTGATTTTCTTGATTTGAAATCGATTTGATTTCGTTTTTTTCTGTTTACTGCTCTTTATAGTCAAACGTTTGATATTTAATAACTTTTAATTTCATTATTTATGAAAGCATCTTCACTTTACAGTTTTTTGTTTTTTTTACATGTGCCTAAGACTTTTGCACAGTAGGCTACTGTACAAACACAAATCAATGAATGAGTGATAAAGGAGATTTAGACTTTTAGTAATTAAGGAGCTGTTAATCTTTCATCGTCTGCTCTGGAACTGGACTCATGTTACATCGTAACCACATTTCACCGTAATCACAATCACATTTAGAAATGTTCCCATTCTAAATTATTAGCGAATTCTTCAACGTGTGACTATTTAAGTAATTTGCGTATTGAAAACTGTGAGTTAATAAACGCAGCCTATCATATTGTCTGGTGCCCGTCAACAACAACAGACAGTCGCACGCCGTGTGCGATGAATGGGGAACAAAGTCAGATCCACATATATGAATGAAGCTCTGTAGCGGGTTTTATGTTTCACTGCGGGTTGACCATGTGTCACGGGCAAAGTATGTGCACATACAAAATATGGAACTGCGGAACACTGAAATTACGGAGAAGACGACCGAATTCTCTTTAGATTTATGTACATTATCTCTCTCTCTCTAAATCCAAAAATGCGTTATTGGCAAGAAATACTTGCCAAAGCATATACTGCTATAAACAACAATAACAACGACGACAGTATAATAGTATTATTATTATTGATAATAATCTCTCTCTCTCTCTCTAGCGCACTCCATAACTCTAGTGTTCCCAAAAGGATGAAAAGAACTCTGGTATGGGGTTGAGAATTTTGTTCAAAGCAAAAAGGTCATGTTTGTTAAATGTATTGAAGGTACTAAGTATTGCAATTTATAACTTTCATAAATAGTTTTATTCTTTTGTCTCTTTGTGTAAAAAATGGTCCCAACACTCAACGTAGGTCATACTATATATTGCAAAAGAATAACAAGTACATTTATTTATTAATAAACAATAAGCAGAACAAACGGGTTTCGAGACATCATGGTTTAACTGGCTGAATAAGATCATTTCGAGAAGCATCACGGTTTGATTCGCTGAAGAAAGGATGAAGTAACATTAAGTGACATATTTCATACATCCTAAATTGTATCTATTTTATTTCCCATATAGATAGGTATTTTTAAGTTAATTTACAAGATACAATTAATTGCAATGATGTGAATGTTTTCACTGCTTAACTTAGATTTGTTTGTTGTATGTTGTCCAGTTTGTAATGTGATATTACATATCTCTAGGTTATTTTTAAGAATTACTGCTCTGTCTGTTACTGCCATCATAAATCTTGGTTTCTTATTATGAGATGATGTGGAACCATTGCTCGTCTCTTTTCTGATTAATAATATCATATAGCCATGGTCACTCACCTTATGTTGATTAAGTAGGTACATTTTATTTATAAAGCACATTTCAAAAGCAACAACTGTTGACCAAAGTGCTGGACAAAAACATACAAATAAAATATATATGCATACACATACACATCCACACCACTGAACAAGCCTAGAAAATTACTTTTTAGACATTTTAACAAAACCTTAAACATTTCGAAATGCGAGGGCAAAGAGGTGTGCTTTAAGTCTTGATTTAAAAAGGGAGATGGAAGGGGCAGGTCTGATGTTGAGTGGTATGGTGTTCCACAGCCTCGGAGCAAAGACCGAAAAAGCACGGTCTTGTGTGTGTGAAGCGTCTTCTTCCACATCTTGGTGTTATTATGGAGCGCACAAATTCTGAACATATTCCACAATAAAATTATTCTCAAACCTCTTTTGACCCAGGGTCCTAAATAAGAAGTTAATTAGCATCCCTCTACTAATCTCATACACTCCATATACAAAACACATTTTAAAACTGGATGCCTATAATGTTATTTCATTTCTTAGTTAATTATAAACAAAAACAACATTCACCACAGCTGTATACCACGGAAATAGCCTACTTCCAGGTTTCAGTGGGAAGTACATTGCAATTGGCTTACAAACCAATGGTAAAATGAAAATAACATGGACAGAAATGTGCGCCAATGCATGTCTTGTGAACTGTTCCATAGTGATAGTCAAACAACTTGGTGTCCAAAAAGGAATGGAGCATTGTTCAACAGAGGCTAGAGGCTTTCATACTATCACAAGCTGTATCAAATAATCAAGTGTGGCTCTTTGCGCTTCCATTGTTTTCACCTTAACAGATGATCTGTTATTGCTACCAGTTATTCACATGAAATATCTGAAATGATCAGATAGGCTATGTTTTCATGCCACTATTTTTGTGTGGTAGATGCATGGTGCAAGTACAGGTTCATATGACATACAAAAAAAAGAACATTTACTTCTAATGTCCATGTCCGTAATCCATCTCCGTTTTTCCGGATGACTTTGCGTAGCGTACTGTAGCCTACTAGCGCTGTGCGTCTGTGTGTGTGTGGTGTGTGTGTGTGTGTGTGAGAGTGAGAAGCCGAATCTTGTTTACAGCGTTGATACCACGGAGCAGAGAGCGACAGAGAAGGCTAGTTGTAAGCGTGGCCACTGGTTTACGCTGATGAAACCGAAAGACAAAAAAACATTAGATTTATGTACATTCACCTTACTCACAATAACGAATGTGTTCAATATAAGGAAAATCCCAGAAGAAGCCTTCAAAGCTCGACATCTCCATCCCTGTGTAGCAAAAAGGGATCCGATTTTCAACTGTAAACCAGACCGATCGTGTGAGCTTTTGAAGACTAGAGAGAGGGAGGGAGGTAGAGAAAAGGGGGGTGCAGTTGGTGAGACCATTTTTGTCCTGGCGGATATTTTGGATAGGGCGCTACTGGAGTCTCATTGAACGAAGGAGTTGGGACTTTCTTCATTCATTTACGGAAACCAAACGTTCATGAATCTCCGATCCTAGCCTCTGATCGTCTCCCACGGCCCAGGAGATTCATATTTGAATAAATGAAATTTGGGATACTTGTTTGGCGATTTTTGTGCATCTGTAAGCGGGTACCTTTGGCTGAGTAGCTTGCTAAGCTAAGTGTGCGTCCCTCCTGCCTGGTTTTTCAAGAAATGGAGGCTGAAGATGCGGATTGCCATCATCAGTCGAGTGGAATCTGTGACTCGTGTTTTTTGTTAGCCACCCATACATCATTGTATCGTTGGCAAGAATAACACAGTTCAAACCTTTGTTTTTTATTTTCCTTGTTTGGAAAGATTAACTTGATTTCGAGGGATTTAGTAGACTCGATGCAATTCTACGTTAGCTAGCGACAGAATTTTAAGACGACTTGGCTAGTTTGCCTCGACTAACTAACTTAACTTCGTTAACGTTAGACAATTGAAGGAGTAACGTTAGCTAGCTAACTTGGCTAACGTAACTCTTGGTTTGATATTTGACTTTCTGGGAAATGAGAAGCCATCCCACTTTGTGACTGTTCATTGTGCGGGGAAAGGACAATTGCAGGTTTCTGTAATTTATTTCTATTTTTTTGGGGGAAAAGTACTTAATTTAACAGGAATGAGGTCTCGGACAGAAAGGGACCATTTGACCTTGTTTTGGGGTCTGTTGCTGTCCGTCTACTCGATCTGCCTCCTACCAGCTAATGGAGAAAGTAAGTAAGCTAACGTAGCCATCCAATTTGAACTACTTAGCCATTTGTCTCACGTTTTTGAAGCTAACGTTAACGTTGCCCAACATTAACATACATGTTGTTTTGTTCCATTGTATTTGAATGGATAGAATATTTGTTTAACGTTAATGAAAATGTACGACGCTAGATTCATAGCTGACGTTACACTGAATGCCGGATGCTACCTGTTTTATTCATGAAATGCTAACATGGCAAACTAGAGTGATGAACACGCTTAGGCTAAGTTATCATCTCGTCCGCTTGATAACGTTAGCTAAGTGTGTAACGTTAGAGCGCGCAAAAAGTTATTTTAGTGCAGTATTTTCTTTTTCAGTATATTATAAGTTTCAGATCAGAAGGTAACTTAAGTTAGCGCCATAATAACATTCTCAAAAAGCTACAGAGTAACGTTAACTTACCCGATCGTATAGTTAGCAAACTGTGGTGAACTTGTGGGCTATTTAACGTTAACGTTAGCTATAGATGATCATGGTTGGGATTAGAGCACATGTCGGTAACGTTACTCACTAAACATTAACGCTGTTAATTGGGATCAGAATATAAATACCTAAGTTAGCTAAATGGTTTATGATAGTTACCTAGCAAGCCAAATCTAACGTGGCACATGACTAGAACTGTTTTGGTTAGCGAACGTTAAATGGCAACAACGGCGTTTATTCAGAACTTAAAATTACTTAGCTAACCCAAACCACTAATGTTATGATATCTAACAGTTATGAAAATGTAACGTTGAACCTATTGTATTGGATATCTAGTTGTTTCAGACGGCTAACGTTACCCGTCACTTAACGTTAGCCTACCTAACCTAACGTTACCATGTTTTACTGTTTACTGTACTGCTAATTAATGACTTCATGTCGGCCATTTAGACTGATGTAGCGAGTTGTTCAGTCTAATTAACATATTCTGCATTATGAAAATGCACTAATTCACCTGAAATTCACCTAACACTATCGTAGCTTGCTAGATCTTCAGCCGATAACGTTACAGTAACTTGTAGTTGGCTGGAATACAATCTCAAGCGGGCTATTAGCTAGCGTTAACATTTATAATTTGGGTTCATACATTTTTTTAAATTCAGATATTGTTCAGTTAGCTAGCCTTTTCACTTATTGATCCGGTGTGACACTGTGTTGATGGGTACGATTGCTACGCAATTTGAAGATAATGGAACACTTAAGTCAATGAAATGCGAAATGTGCATGCAGATGTAGTGCTGAATGTATAACTTCCAATTACAGTTTAAAACCGTCTGCAAGGTCTCTCACTCTGGTTAAAAGCACCAGATATAAAGGTAAAGGTTTAACTGGATAGCTGATTGAAGGATAAATAATTTATTTGTGGTGTGCAGATGCTTAGACAATGTTTAAACGAAATAGACTAGATTTATTTAAAGTGCGTCGGGCATTTATTTTACTAGTAACGTTAGTTGATCTATAAGGCTACAGGGGAAGAAATAGAAAGGCACTGCAATTGAGCAGAAAACCCCCAGGTGCGGTGGCACCGGTAACCGGTAGGCTAAGCGTGGGTTGCCGAGATGCTGGTTGCAAGCGACGACGAGGCTTGCGTAGGCTATCTCTGAACCAACAACAGTCTACAATGCACTTCACAGTCGTTGGTTATCCTATATAGCATTATACAGAGCAAATAGAAGGACAAATCAGCTGTTACCTCTCATCAGCTTCATTGCAGTAAATTAGCCAAGTAATAACGGACTATTTGATGAGGTTTTATTTATAACGACAGCTAACGTAATGGATTACAGTGGAAAATTGTGTGATCGAACGCATTAGAAAACAAACGCTTAGTTTAAGGAAAAAAATAAAATAATAATTAAAAAAAAATGTATCATAACCACAGAACTATAGTTCTGTGATCATAACTGGCAGCTGGTTCGTCCTGGCGGAGAACGTCTGTTTCCCCCCCACGATGTAAAGCTAGGTTAATGTTCGGTACACGAGTCTACTTACATGGGTTGTCGGATGGAGGTTGGGTTCTGTGAGAAACGGGTTTGAAATGACGGATTGTATAACGTAAGCAAACAGAATGGTCACTGAACTGCCATTGTGTTTTAATGAGCCGAACCAGTAAAGAGAAGGGTAAACTCCGGAGGAATGCAGTAAGCGGACGTTTGACGAATGAGCTGTAGAACAGTGCCACATCAGTTCTTTGGTTCAGTCAGCAGAACACCCATGTGTTTGTTTTGGGCCCTTCCTGTGTGTTCCAATGGGTTGTATACCCCGATTCTTCCCAAGCGTTCGAATATAACTAACTAAAAAAATGTGAGACTTGGGGTAGCCTACGCGTATTTTTCAAAACATTTTTTGCTTCTACGCGAATTATGCGGGTTAAATAGTTCTCTTTATGATGGCCATGTGAGTTTGCGTTATTTTTGTAGTCGATTTTTCTATTTGTTTATTTTTATTTTTTTAATTTGTCGATTTTCTATTTAATCTATTTACGCGTAATGTTTCTCTTGTTTGTTTGTTTTTTTTACAAGAAAATCGGCCGAAAATGTGTCTCGCTGTTAAGCGAGTATTTACAAGCAATTTTCCCAGAAACGCGTTTGAAGTAACCCTTATAAAAACTGTAGGGTACTTTCCATTACATTTGATAGGAATAAATTGGAGACTGACTCTTTGTGCACGATAACTCTTGGATATCTTTACTTTCATTTAAAAATCAAGATTTATTAGGTTGTATGAGGTGAAGTTATTTATATATATAGTTATCTAGTTTTCAGCATAGAGGTTTGACTTACTTCCTTTATAAAAACAAAGGCAACAACCCACTTGGTGATAGATTTAGGATGAACATAGAAATTAGGCCAAGTCTCATTTTCATGGTTATGCACTCAATAGGTTTAGCACATAGGGTGTCTGGGATGACAACAAAACCAGGAAGACTGACTAAATATATGATGCCTCCAATTAAGTGCCAGCATGTACCAAAACGGGATATAACAGTTACGCTAACTGTGGAAGACACATGGGACTATGCCAAGTTGGGGATGAGGCATGAGGGAATGAGGCATTATTATTATTATTATTATTATTATTATTATTATTATTATTATTACTAATAATAAATAAAGGTGCAGTTCTCCCAGGTTTGATTCATTATAGTTCCCCAAAAGACATAGAAATACAGCACCAAGAACATGGAAGCAGTGATTTTCAAAGCTTTCTACCTAGTGGAAGAGCAGAAGTTAGCAAGTTTAAAAAAAGAATGAAAGTTACATTTAATTTATTATTATTTTATAAGTTTGGCACTTTTCAGGGTTTCCTACAGAAATAACGACAATGATCACAGACTCTCAGCTCTTAAAAACATTAACTTCTGTACGTTCTGACTTCATGTAACCACACAGAATTCAGATACAACTTCTCCCCGTTGGATTTGACATCTCATCCACCAGTGATAACGCCTCATGACTCGTTAGAGTATTGCAGGATGCACAGACAAAGGTCCTATATTGCTATATGTTGCCATGAAGCTATGCGATGGCCTAGTCGGTCTGTGTCACAAGGATACCATTTTCTAGGTCACCGGTTCGAGCCCCACCAGTTCACAACACTTATTTTCGACCAAAAACAATGTGCACGTTGTGCTAAGAATGTTCTTTTTACATAAAAGAGCGTCTTTTTACTGCAAAGGCTAATACATTTCACAATATTAACTGTTAACTGTTTAAATTATGCAGAGGACAGAGGTCAGTAAGCCAAAACCGCCCGGTACCAAATTCAACTTCTCTCTATATTGTCACTCTCACTGCAATTGCATTATAGCTACGTGATGGCCCTGTAGTCTTTGTCATTAAGATACCATTTTCTAGGTCGCCGGTTCGAGCCAAGTTGCATTAAATAATTTAGGAAATATTGGGTAGCATTGCTTAGGAATAGAGCTAGTTTAATTAGTGTGATCTACGATAGGCAATATTGTTGGTTGTAACATGGCCTCATTTTGGTATAAATACTTTTTAATGGCAGGCCTAGTTTTTGCAAGTTGTAACGTGAATGAATAACTTAGTGTTTTGTAGGCTATGCTTGAGTAACTTGGCATTTTTCTGCGTTGAAAATGTTTTTTTTGTTCAGATAATATATTAACAATAGCCATCAAACAGTTTTTTTCCACACCAAACAGCTGTCTGCACATTAATGCTTGACAAAGAACAAGGAAGGGTGGTTAATCTATGACAAGAACATTGGAAGAATTTGAAATGGAACATTCAAGTGTGAGTTATTGGCTGGTTATTAAATAGTAGAGTTAGGGGTTTTGTTCTTTTATTGACATATAGGATAAGCTGTGTGGGGTGTTCAGTGTTGGGTTTCTGAGCACTACAGTGCTCCTGGCATCAATATAGCCCTCCAAAAAGCAAAGCTTAGAGAAAATGTAAGCACCTTGATCCTGGAATTGTGTGTTCAGTTTAAATGCTTTGTTGGGGGAATCAGCCCCCTCAATGAAAGGTGAAGCTAGTCCAACAAACCTAGTATTGTGAAGGGAGTCTTATGCTGCAAGGTGTTTGTGGAGCTTGATTTTTTCCTCTCTTTCCCTGTACATATTATTAGTGTATGTAGTAGACTCTACACTGAATGCCTTCCACTTGATGTAATATTCAGAGAACTGGAATAATCTGTATGTTGCAGGGATTGGTTGGACTATGAATACGACTCAAAACCCTCAGAGTTGTACATGAACAGCCTTGATTGGTTGAAGCTGGAGTTGGTAGTCCCTCCTCTTCCAGAGGAAAAAAAAAAAAAGAAAGATAATGTTTAGTGTGTGTGTGTGTGTGTGTGTGTGTGTGTGTGTGTGTGTGTTTGCCTAAACAAACCCTACCGATCAGTGATTCGACACTCATCTTCTTTTTACCCAGCATGCTGCCAACTTGTAACATTCAAGGACATTGAAGTTACATACACAGTGTCGTGTTAAAAACTGAGGTTTTATTTCCAGTAGATTTATTTATATTGCTTTGCATCTGGAAGCTTTAAAAATGTAGGTTAATTCAGCATTTATAATGTAATCTACATGCGCACCTTATGGGTTTCAGAATCCAGCTAGCTAGGTGCTCAGTGATTTGGCATGGATTTGCAGCGATAATTCTTGATATTTAAAAAAAGAGAAAGAGGAAAGTACCGCTATTTTAAGGTGTTATGGTGGTTTAAAATAACCCATGTCAGTCTAAACCAACAGAGGGCCGTCTTACTGCAGCATCAAGAGAATCATGACCTTGGAGATCCTGAATAGCCTAATTTTTTTTGCAGTCACGCCACGGTAGTTTCCCTCAGGGTAGCTAGTGTTTTAGTGAGAGATTAATTGTGCTTTTTCTAAATTCTATTTTGTTTGAGAATGTGGCGATGCTGCGAGCGGCTGTTTGTGCATGTACGTGTTTATGCAAGTTCGGCTCGGAGCATTTAATTGCTGTTGTTCAGGTCCTGCAGTGCACAGGACTTGAGTTTGGGCAGGATTGGACAGCGAGCGTGTGACAGATTTGTGAGCAAAATACCCCGAGAGTCCTCAAGGTTTCCTTAAACCCATGTCAGCACTTTGAATACGGCCGCACTACAATATTTTACATTCAACGCACACAGCTATGGGACCAAGTGTTTTTATATCGGTTAAGATAAGGCCAGTAACTTGTCAGATTTATTGGAATTGGAATTTATGCGCATAGTGTCACTGCAGTGTAAAATAGTTTAGCGTAACCTTTAATTCAAGGTGACAATAAGTCAAAGTGAATTGGTAATGCTGATTTGTGATCGTAATTTGTTGTGGTGTGCGCCTGTTAATTCAGTGCATGTTTTTCCCCCTCATGATATTTCATGTGCACAAATGTGGTAGCCACAAAAGAGAGTGCTACCTCATGACTGCAAGTGTTACTTCAAAGAGCAGCGGTCTCAAAGTGCTAGAGGGCCACAGTATCTGCAGGTTCTTTCTGTCAGTCAACAGTTCCTTTAGGCCTTGGGAATGTGGTGTGCGGACTCTTTAGCCAATCAGTAAGCACTTCAGTGCAGGAAATGCACCGAAAACCAGGAGGCACCGCTAGCCTCCCAGGGTTTTTCCTGGCTCAACAAGAGGCTTAGGTGGTGCCTAAGTGCGGCGAGCTTGGTCATCGCGGCTAACTTAGCACCTATACCCCTTCTATTCCAATTTTGTGCTTTGATAAACACCAGTTTTTGGCGTAGATTAACGCAACACTGTCCTAGTTTATGCATTCTTTATATTTTTCCATTTTTTAAGTTTTTTTCCATGGCTAAGAGGACCAGAGCATGTAGTTTGTTCGTATAAATTCATAACTTTATTTGTTCCCAACAGGGATCTTGATCTGAAGTGGCTGGGATCTAACTTTAATTCCATTAAAGATGATTGCCATTGTCTCCACAATCATTAAGGTCATGATACACAGGCAACCTTTTGAGGCAGTGAAAATTTGCAATAGTGCCCACAAATGTGACCAATAGTATTTTAGTAGTGGCTGGCGTGGGATAGTCTGTCGCGGATGAGGAGGTCAGGGGCTGCTTATTTTGAGACGGACCCCAAGCCAGGGAGGGGGTAGCAGTGAGGGCGTCTCTGTCTTGTCTGGAGTGGGTCCCCCTAACCCCACCCCCCCCTGAAAAAAATCAAAATAAATAAAGATCGCTTTAACACAAAACAGGGTGGCGGGTGACCCTGCATTAACATGAAAAAAGTGGACGCTGTCGCCGGGCTGGGCCCCGGCCATCGCGAATCGACAGCCAGCGGGTTTCCCAGCACCCCGGTGAGACCGCACCCACCACAGAGAGCACACCGTGACCCCTTGCTCTTGAACTTCGGGGCCCTATTGTCTGCAGCCGGCTCTTGAGCCCTGACGTTCCCAGAGAATCAACAAACGCTGTCTCTGTAAATCAAAGGGGTGGGGGGTGGGGGGGGTTGGATCATTTTGTCTATGTTTTAACTGCCCCATCCCCATCCCCATCCCCATCCCCTCTCTGTGTTTTTTGTTTTTTTTAAAAACCTTGACGTGGGCTACTATTTAGAATGTTTATTTTTTTCCCACGAAGTGATGACAAAACCTTCCATAGTTCACCTTTAATCCCCCCTCACCCCACCTCCCAGTGTGAACAGTAGCACTTGGATGTGTATAATGAGGTGGGGTGTATCTTTGCAGTACGGTATTAGCAAAATGCACATGGGAATCATCCCCCGACCTCTACTCCCCCAAATACTCTTTTGAAAATGCTCCCTGTCAATAGATCCCTATCAGTAGATCCCACGTCTGTACAGAAAGAAAAACATTTCTGTTGGAGCACTTTTTTTTTCCTTCTTTTATTTAGACCTGACACAGTCGTTCCTTCTGTTGGCGTCTTCAAATATTCCGTTGCGTAAACTACGTTTATCAGCGTACCTCCTGAATGTCAGGAATCACTTTTGCAAGTCATGTGCTTCATTTTATCTGAAAGGTTTAATGCATTTAAATACATATAGTCCCCCCCCCCCCCCCCAACATTGACTTAGGCTTTACGCTGTAAGATAAGAGTGCATAAAATGTTCACAACTAAGCAAGTTTGTGGGTGAGCTGTCATCGGACATCCTTTGGAGCATTTGTGTTGTTAATTTTAATAACTTGGTCAGGCTTTTATAAAATGCAATTAGGACGCCTTTCAAGTTTTGCCACAGTAAAATTTCCATGTCTCTGATTCCAAGTTTACAGCAAACAAGACTCCCTGATTCATAGAGAGACTGAGAGAAAAGCCAGGGTTTCAAAATAGAACCGGTAAAAATACTTTCAGAGTAAGACAGACTTGGTTCTGTTGATTTGGAAGAGTGAGGAGTTTGTGAACTCTGCGTTTTATAGGGTTGTGCCGTCGATGCCTGCGGTTGCTGTTGACCAAGAGGTTGACCTATCGAAGATCCCGCGTTTAGCCGCCGTCCCGTGTTGTCCGGCCCCTGGGGTCCCGTGTTAAGGTGGTTCCAGAATGTTTAAAACAGGGAGCGGACACCGCCGGATTGTCCGCGGACTTTTGCCTTTCAAAGTCGAGTGTACCAACCTTCCTTTGTAGACTACATTTCCTATCATTTTTGCGCGCAAATTGCAAACGACAATGGCAATCTTCATGGAAGAAGATTACGGTACGCAGAAGGTATGCTTGTAGGTGAAACGACAGGTCTGCGGGGACACAAAAAAACGGCTGTTGGGCGGACTGCCTTGGCGGACGTCCGTTTGCTACGATGTCATTTAGGTCCGCGCAGACCCTGCGGACGTCCATACGCATATTTTATTTTGGCGACTCTGAATTGGCCTCGAATCTGCTTACGCTTCCTCCTGCGATCACCGGGGGCACCGTCGAGTCGCATGCTGAAAAATGTCTGCCCCTCTTTTTCTTGTGAGGAGTTAACGCCAATGCCAACGTTGACCCTTGTGTTACAGTAACATTTTTTTACTCCCCACTTGCATCAACAGAGAAGAATGCAGCTAGCCAATGAGTGGGCGAGGGAGGCTGAGACCTTAATGACTAAAGCGATCCTCCTCAAACCATGTAAAGCAATTGGTTGCTTTATTCCATGGTGCAGAAGCAAACCTGGGCCCATGTTTAGGATCTAAGATCAATTTCGACTTTTCACTTATTTTAGGATACGAAAAGGGCATAGAAACAGTTCTGAAATGCTTCAGCCTCTATTTTTGCTCATCTACAATGCCATTTCAGCCTTTAAAAAGCAAATGGAAGCCTTTAAAATTGAATTTGGAAGCTCCACATCAGCTCTCCTGCTGTGAGGCGCTTTGTGAATACAGGCCCGTAGAAGCAAAACACAGGAGTCGGTTGTTATTTCATCCCACTTGCTTGGCACGGAGAGCCAGGCCCAGTGTGTGCTGGTGATGGTCTCCTGCTCCTCTGCTCACATGTCATTCTTGTGATGCATACTTAATGAATAGTTCCACGTGTTTTTCAGTCAGCAGGTGTTGCTTGCTGGTCATGTTTACAGTAAGGCACAGCGGCGTAAGTACAGTTCAGCACGGCTGTGCCCGTTCCTCCCGGGAGGTCTGACTAAAGCGGCTGTCGCCGTGGTGATGCGGCGTCGCTCCTTGTTTGTCACCTGATTGCTTTTCGCCTCCTAACCCCGCCCCCCCCCCCCGTCCCGTCCCCCGGGAGGACAGCTGGTGGCGGCGTGCTGGTGTTGTGACCACGGCTGCCTTTTCAAACCTGTTTGTGTGTGTGTGTGTGTGTGTGTGTGTGTGTGTGTGTGTGTGTGTGTGTGTGTGTGTGTGTGTGTGTGTGTGTGTGTGTGTGTGTGTGTGTGTGTGTGTGTGTGTGTGTGTGTGTATGTGATATGTATGTGTTCATTTCAGTGTGTGCTTTCTTGCTTTCTTTCTTTTTATTTTATTTGTTTTTTTATTCTCTTTCTCTTTCTTTCTCACTCACTCTCTGTGAGTGAGAATGATGAGCGGCTTACTGACCAGTGTGGTCCTCATTGGGATAGGAATGTGTGTCACTGTGCTAGTGCTCGCTCACTACAGCGGCTTGAGTGAAATGCTTTAGGACCGCTCTCTCCAGCCATTCGCCAGTGCTTATGAAGCAGTCAGCCCCTTATTAAGAGCTGCCTAGTTGCTTTGGTTGCTAATATGTATTAATTGGCTGGCCTGTTGTATATTAATGGACCAGAGTTGGATAGTGCAATTTATTTGAGGGAGTAGCGTTTCTTCGATTTTAAATGTGAAGGTGTTTTCTAACAGATGAGTGAGTGCAGTTCAGGCAATTCGAGCTGGGTCTTCTGCTTTTCGTAATTATACGTGTATCTGTAAATGTGTGTGTACAGACGCATGCCATCTCTTCTCTCTGTTACATTGGCCGATTTCTATATCATCCTTGTCTGGACTGAGCAGACTGAGAGAAGGTCTGCTTTAAAGGGTTGAACTTGGTTTGATTCTAAACTGCAGATCAGGTGATGGAGGTCGCCTTACATGGCATGAATTTTTTCCAGAACGCCTATCTTGGTTGTCTTGAACAGTCTATTTAAGGGTTGAGAGATGAACTGGAGGTAAAATTAAAAAGCGGTTCTTAATCAGAATGGAATTCTCAGTAAAGCTTCCGTTTTGGTAGAATAACATTACATACTAAAGGTTTGGCACAGACATGTTTGGAGATACAGTATGTCCATATTTCATTGAGATATTACTAAGAAATGTGTTTCCAATGTTAAGAAATTATCTTTTAATGATGTCAGGAGAAGGTCAGGATGAAAACACACCAGGCAAACGCCAGATTACTGAAGATATTCACCCCAGTGCTGCTTTTTTTACTACATTTTTTCTACATTTTTTAAAAGTTTTATTATAGCTGAAGGCAAACTACTTGTCTTTATGTGTATGAATGCATGTAGGCTTTGTGTGTGTGTGTGTGTGTGTGTGTGTGTGTGTGTGTGTGTGTGTGTGTGTGTGTGTGTGGTGTGTGTGTGTGTGTGTGTGTGTGTGTGTGTGTGTGTGTGAATGCATGCAGGCTGTGTGTGTGTGTGCGTGTGAATTTGAATGCATTGTTGGCTGTGTGCACGTGCGTGTTCGTGTGTGCCATTATGTGTACGTGTGCGCTCAGACAGTATTTGTGTTTGTGTGTGTTGGAGGAGAAGGGCTTCCTGCGGTAGGCCAGAGTAAGGTTATCAATTGCAAACAGGAGTTGTTGGATCCCATTACTGTGCCGGAGATATCTGTTTACTAGCAGCGTGAAAATCACAGAGAGCAGGCAGCTAACCTGCCCTCCCTTTCCCATTTCCCAGTGTGGGTATTGGCTTTGCAGCAGGTATTCCTGGCAGGCTTTCTCTTGGTTTGCGCTGGTAGGTCTCTCTCTTGCCTCGCCTCGCTCACTCACAGTCACTCACTTTTGTCCATTCTCTTCATTCACCTCTCCATTCATTAACCAACTGCCAAATGGCCGTGTTTCAAAATGCCTCTTACCATTGAATCCTTCACCTGTGTCTGATGCTTTCGAAGATCTGGTTCTTTCTATCTTGATGTTCCCCCACTGGCTTATAGCTTCAGGCAGAGCCCTGCTTAATCCCTCTTCCAAAGAAACGGTTGGAATTCCTGCTACGTGCCATGGCTAATGAGATTGACAAGAAGGGTTGGATGGGGAGTAATTGATCTTTTTCCCCCCCCCAGAGAACATTCTTACTAACTCGCCCGCTAACCCAGCCCCCCCCCCCCCCCCCCCCCCCCCTCGCCTCATACTCGCACACCCCACTCACTCACTCACTGACACTCACTCACACACTCACTCGCTGGCTCACTCACACTCACTCACTCACTCACCTCACTTCACTCACTGACACTCACTCGCTCACTCACTCACTCACTCACTCACTCACTCACTCACTCACTCACTCACTCACTCACACACTCACTCACTCACTCACTCACTCACTCACTCACTCACTCACTTCACTCACTCACCTCACTCACTCACTCACTCCACTCACTCACTCACTCACTCACTCACTCACTCACTGGCAGTTTATACAGTTAATGGATTTTATTGGCAGATTTCAGACGGCTGTTCCCAGTCATTCAGGACGGCTGTTCCCAGTCATTCAAATTTGAGATGAATCAGACTTCCGCCTGCTCACTTTGGTTATAAAATGACTTTTTTTTGCTGGTGGTGGAAAAATATTGCATGCAAATACCATGCCATGAATGACTTAACACCACTACATCCTCAGCCTCCCCCCTGCGCCCAATTTATTTTGTAGGTCTGAATACTATCAGATCAGATGTGACATGGACATGATGCACGTACTCTTGTAAGTCACTCAGGGTGAGGTTATATTGAAGATCAGCTCATTTCGTAGGAGCGTCTGGTCTGCCCCGTGTCCAGCGTGGCTGCCGTAGAGTCCACGTTAGGCTATGACTGGATGGGGCAGAGAGCAGTTGGGAGGTGTGTGCGGGAAAGGAAGACTTTCCTCCTTTCCTTGGGGCCATGCAAATCGTGCTAGTTCACTGTGGCGTCTAAGGGAATGCAAAGCCGAACGACATGTCATAACTCGCAACATTTGAATTAGAAAAAAACAAGAAAGAAAGAAGACTTCCAACCCCCCCCCCGCCCCCCCCGGGTTCATGAACTGTGCAGAGCGTTCTAACGGTAGTTAAGCAAATTTTCCCTCAATGAGAATATCTGGGAATTTTTTTTCCTTTTGGAAAGCTTTGAAATTGCTTTTCCCTCTTTTCCTCTGTTTGTTCAAGTTTATATTTGAATATATCAGAATATTTGGTGAAGGTTTGTAATCTAGCGTCACTAGCTACTGCATGGAGAGTCTTGAATACCCTGCCCTTGAAACCCACCGTGTTTACACTACAGCCTGTTGTCACTCACAGCACTGGGCTCCTGCCCTGGAAATCGGTCTTTCTGCGGTTTGATGCTCAAAAAAAACCCTAAGTCAGGTGCACTTTACCCACTTGGTCACAGGTGTGTTTGTGAGCCACGTCATGGGTGGGTACGACTGTGCCCTCTCCAAGCTGGGACTTTTGTGCTTGTCCTTGGTGCAGATTTGTTGCCATTCACTGAGCGATCTAAAACACAAGGCTGTTGAATCGCTTCAAAAGATGCACTTCTGCCCAGCTAGAGGGGATTGTGCAGGTGGCGTTAGGTTCTTTAATCTTTCCATTTTCCGGTTAGCGTATTGTCATTTCCGTTCTTTGTAGTTGGCATCTCTTCCTCACTTTTAGGCACCTTCCCCTTGGAAATTGATATTTTGGTACTGTCATCTGACCAATACATCAATCAACCAGTATTTCTAAAAGCTAAATGGGCATACCAGTTGACAACCATGCACCAAACTTTACGCAACTTATGCAATCGAGGTCCTCGCAGTTCGAGGATATCGATATCGGCGTGATATTTGTAATGTCGCTAACAAGCAATACTTCTCCCCTGCATGTTTATCCAAGTCATGGCTCGGGTTTCACCAGAAGTGCTGGCTGAACGAAGCAGGCCGGCCCCATACATGGCTCGGTGGGGGAGGCTCCTCCCCTCTCCTCCCTCCTCGGATTTTCATTAATGGCTTCTGTCAACAGGAAGTGAGGACCAGAGCTTCTCTTGACCAACAAACAAATTACTCTTTGTGTTTGAGTTGCTCCACCCCCTCTCTCTCTCTCTCTCTCTCTCCCCTCCTCTCTCCTCTCCTCTCTCTCTCTCTCTCTCTCTCTGCCTCTGGCACTCCAAAGCGGAGAGAACATTCTTAATGAAATGAAAGAGACGGGCAGCTCCCTGATTCACAAGCGTAGCTCCAGGGCTTTTGTAGACGAAAGGGAAAAGCAAACTAGCGTTGAGTGGAGTAGTAATCATTTCCTTTTCTAAATTGGGAGGCTGCATAAGATTGACTGAAGCAAAATGTCTGTTTACAAATTTTTTTTTTTTTTTGCGTGTGTGTGTATGAGAGCCTTGTGATCGGTTAGGGCAAGAATCAGGAGAGAAGTGCTGTTGTCAGTGGTGGTCAGGTTGAATTTACGACATGAAAACACGTTTTTAAAAATTATTATTTTTTCTACCCCTGCCCAACTGCTATTAATGAGGCGTTGCTGTTGTTAGTCAAGCCACATACAGCGTACAGCCTGAGGACTTGGGTTTGGTGTTTTGTTGGAAGTGGATCCTTTGCTTCGGGTCATTTTAGGCTAAGTGAAGGTGTTCGCTCACAAGGTCAGGTTGTTGTGTGAGGATTATAAAGGCCATTTCAATGGCCCATCTTTGTCTCTCAGTGGTGGTTTTGTAACGCCTGTTCTGGTAGCTGGTGAGATTTAAGCTCCTGTAAGAACTTAACAGGTTTAGGAGGAGAAGTCGCTCAAATGCCGGGATATTTCTTCTCTGGCTTCTTTCCTTTCAAGGTCCATGTTTAACCTTTCAGAAATCTTTCCGCCTGTCCACTCCTAGCGACCCCGCTTTCTCTATGAATTATTATTTTTTTCTTTCTGGTACGTGGTACACAGCTATGTTTTCCTTTCATGACAGACGGCGGACTTTCATTTGCTTATAAACCCAAAATGGTCTTTTAAAATAGTTATTTAAAAGTTCCCTCTTTTGGATAGCCTATTGTACCATGCTCTGGCATCACCGCTATGCTTTACTTCAAGCTGCCGGGAGCCTGTGCTCCTCGCGTACACTCACCCGTGAGCCGGTGATTTTCCGCGCCACGGGCCGCACAGGGTGCTGCAGGATGGGCCACGAGTCAAAGGCGAGGCCAACCTCTCTTTGATGACAACTGGTAACCTGCAGGTGCCTGGAGACTCAGGCCCGTCTAGGGCTCCTAGGATTCAGTTTTTTAAAAAAGGTAAATTCTGCTTTTTAAAAAAAAATCCTTTTTAAGCCGTCATTTCATTTTCCTTCCCCCCCCCCCAGTTTTCAACCCTGTTCATTCACAAACTACAAACTTGTGGCGATTCCGCGAAAATTGGAAAATCCTAGGAGCCCTACCCGTCCTATCTTTATTCGGTCCCACCGTTAGGAATCCTTGGTCACGGAAGGCCAGGGTTTGGGCTGGGTAACGTGGAGAATTGTCACGACAGTTTTCTTGTGACCCCTCTGACTCTTTCTGTTCTCGTCTCTTGGGCGTCAAATCTATTTGTTAAAAGAATGCATGTTCATAGTTCCCTGGCTCTTCCTTACGGTAAATGCAGACGTCATCTTCCGTTTCTAACCGCATCGACCCCTTGTTTTGCACAGCCAGGTCTCCCGTGAGACTGCACGCTCACACACGGGTGCGTGAATCAGCCTCTGTCTGGGGAAAGCATTAAAAAAAAGAAAAAAAATTTAAATGACCCGAATCATCCGTCATCTCCCGGGAGATGTGCTGACAGAGTGACGATGACCGCTCCCTGAATGTTTACCTTTGTAATGCATACATTCTTAATGCGTGCTGACTGAACTTTCCTTTCTACACTTATGGCACAAAATGGAGGTTGATAATTTTTTTTTAAAATTCTTCTCTGTTCGATTGTACCGTGCAGGAGATGGTAGAAGTTCCTGGCAGATTTCAGTTATTGATTCTTTCTTGTGCCCCCCGCCTGTCAAGAACAGTAATCTATGGCTTTTTGGGCCAAACGCATAGTAACTATAACTAGGGTTGGCGGAGGTCGTTTAATTCACAATATTTGCTGTTAAGACGAGTGTCTCAAATTCCAGTCCTGTGGCAGGTACAGTGTTTGCGGGTTTTTGTGGTTTCCTTTCAATCAGCAGTCCGCTTGGAAACAAGATACGTGGACTCTTTCGCTAATCAATGACTTAAATTAAGCACTTAAGTGCTGAAACACACTATTAACCAGTAGATACTACAGCCTTCCGGGATTGGGGTGTGAAATCCCACCTTTAAGAGGGGTTTTCTTTCCAGTGTAAATTATGCTGTTCAATTGCATCAAAGAACTGACACCATTGAGCCTGCAGCTGATTAACGATTCCAGAATTCTCTAATACTGGGCTTTCATTATTTTAGGGCAGGGGTTCTCAAAGTTGACCCTGGGGGACCCCTGTGTGTATGTATGCTGATTGTTGTTACAGTCAAACTCTTGATAAATTTACATTGTTGAAAATGGGTGTTCAAGTTATTTCAGAAATCCTCCTTCAGCTTATTTTAACACAGAGCTGGTTTGGCTTGTTGATTTACTTCAATTGTCAGTTGTACATACTTTCACCCTTATGTCATGTGTGAGTATGTCATTGAAAGAGCAGGCCCTTTCCTAACATAGTTTGCCACATATCGTATAACAGAAAATGAAAGCATTAGTTGATCTGACCGGTTAAAAGTTCTGTGATGTGGACATGGGGAATTTATTCTTCCCAGCAGCATGGGTGTTTGTGACATAAGATGGCTCAATGGAGCAAATCATCTTTCAAGTCCTTAAATGTCTTAAAAATATAATTGAGGACAATTAGGTAACTGCTTGTTACAATACAGGGGTTGCAGTTGTGTGGGGGGGAAAAACCCAAAATGCACAGGGGTCCCCCAGTACTGAGTGCCAAAACACCTGTTTTAGATGAAACTCCCGAAGCAGAACACTGCTGAAGATGAAACGTCAGCCTTTGTTCTGCATTCTTGCCTATGAGGGGTAATCAAGCACTGTGAATGAATACGGCGCCAAATATACCCAAGAACAAAAGTAAAAGGAATCTTCACTGCAAATGTAATCCGAGAGATCCGACTTTGTCGGCATTCTTTTTTTTTAATTTCAGAGATGCAATTTTCCAAATGAACCCAGGCAGGTTTTTCCGTTCAGTGATAATGGGGGGGTAGTTTGTGAGCAGTTAGAGTTAGAGAGGTAGGCAGTGGACGTGAGCGGTCGGGAATTGCGCAGCTCTTTTTGCCATTAAGGGAACATGACACGATCAAAAAATAAACCGTTGAATACTGGCAAGCCTAACTGTTAACGGATATGATTTTGAACCCCTATAAGTAAATGGTAAGAGATGCAAGCTACGGAGTCTGTTTATGCGCTCAAGGTCTATTTGTACCGCCGCGGTTACGTGACGACGGCCAGAACGTGGCCTTTATCAGCGCTATATGTGTGTGCGCATGAGTTCAATGGAAGCCTGCGTCGCAGTATTAAGCGTGCGGCAATCCTCACTGCGCTCTTGACGAGTGTAATTTAAAAGGACAGATGAAAAGATGGGACAATGAAATGCGCCCCAGGGGGTGGAGACGCGCTCTTTCGTTTCCAACGCGCGCAGCCCCGGTTCTGTTTGTTGTTTTCCGTGCAGAGTGTTGCGATGGATAATATTTTTCACAAGGGGTTATACCAGGGTCAGGGAAGTGCCACACTCTACGTGAGAAATGTGATGTGTGCGTGTGCGTGTGTGCATGAGAGAAAATATTTACACTTGTTTGCGAATGTTAATTCAGAGCTTGCGTTTTTAAAAAGTGGACGTCTCGCCTTTGCCTCAAATGACTCAAAATGGTGGCTTGTCTCGGTCGTCCCGATAAGAATAGAGTCCGTGGAGTTGTCGGTCTCCTGGACTGGTGTTGAGCAGAAAAAAGACCAGTAGAAAAATATTTAAGTGTGACTATGATAAACAACAACAAGGATGATTAGAGTTTAGTGGAAGCGAGGCAGACAATATGTGACAAATATGACATGCATGACATATTTATCATGTTAAAACAAAAATTAAGTTGTAATCTGAAATGTTCACTTGGCATTTTAGAACGGCGCCATACACTAAGGCCTATATCTACCTTTATTGAAAATATATTGGGGAAAAAAAGGTCTGACTCCTAGTTGTTAAATAAAACATGAATAGTGCAACAAGGGTCAGCTGTTTGTCTATATTTAGCGCTTCATTGATAAAGTAAATGAGTTGATTAGACCTCAGCGTTTCTTACCTCTGAATTTATTTTTAATGTGAAAACCAAAACCAGCTGACTCTTGAGGACCAGGGTTGCAGACCCCTGTACTACAGCATGCTGAAATTAAGCATCCCTTCCAGAGATTTTGTTCCAAATAATTATGGGTTCAGTTTCAACATTGTGCTCACACTTAGTTCCTGTTGTTTCTTGTTCCAGTCTGTGGTCCGAGTATTGACTTCAGGAATGACATCAGCGAGTTCAAGAGACTGAGAACTGCACTGTGGTTCGAGGCTCACCTGCAGATACTGCTCATCGGCGACAAGACCAACAATCTCAACCAAGAAGTCTTCCGCACCCTCAGCTTCCCCAAGCTGACCATGGTCACGGACTACCTGCTCTTGTTCCGCGTCTCGGGCCTGGACAGCCTCAGCACGCTCTTCCACCAACCTGTCCGTCATCCGGGGGCGCAACCTCTTCTACAACTACGCCCTGGTGATCTTCGAGATGACCAGCCTGAAGGACATCGGCCTCTACAACCTGCGCAAACATCACCCGAGGCGCCATCCGGATCGAGAAGAACCCGGAGCTGTGCTACCTGGACTCGGTCGACTGGTCGCTCATCATGGACGCAGAGTTCAACAACTTCATCGCCGGGAACAAGCAGTCGAAGGAGTGCGGGGGACGTCTGCCCAGGAATCATGGAGGACAAGCGCCACCTGCATCAAGACCAGCTTCAATGGACAACTACAGCTCCCGTTGCTGACCTCAAACCACTGTCCAGAAAGGTACGAACTAAAGCTTGTTTTCCTCAGCGCTGGTTGCACAGATTCCTGTAGTTGGAGAACGCATGATGAGGCTGAGAGTTCCGCTAAAAGAAGGTTGGGGTGAACTGAATTTCCCATTCTAGATGTTTGGGTGGACCCGAGTTTCCTGTTTGAGAGGTTTCGGGTTGAGTAAATTTCCTCTTGCAGAAGTTTGGCTAGAGATTCCAGTCAAAGGAGGACGTCTAGACTAGATGCGCTAATTGGAAAATGCACGGGCTGCATTTTTGTTCCTCTTAATTCGCTGCAGCAGAAGATAGGATTGTTTTTGGTTTTGTTTCGCCAAAGGTTAGGAAGATTAGTGCTCCAATAATTTGAGCAGTTGGCTGTGTTTATTTTTCCCTCCTTAAAGCAGGCCGTAGCTGAGGCCTCTTTGATCTGGGTGGGTGGGATTCGCTCCTGCAGACATTCAGGAATTGTACATTTCTTGTTGGCGGACAAATACAGTCAATCCCTGTTGCATTTGAGTTTTTTTTTTGTGCTGTCTACTCTGTCTGATCATTTTTGAGACTTGTAGATAAAGTTGTTGGTAAAGAAAAGACAAGTACAAATGGTGAAATAGTGTTTTATTGGGGGGAGTTTTATTTTTTTTTCAGCGGGGGGGGGGTTTCCTCGTCCAGCAAATGAGATGCTTCCTTTATGCTGTAAGTCAAGGGTTATGCTAGTGGTACATTTTAAGTTATCACTAATGCATAAAGTGCGTTAATTTTTTCTAAGCATGGATATTAGAGCTATTGTTTGTACAAGCCTAATCTTACGTGACTGGCAATGATTAATTATTAGCACAACTGGAAGGATAAACAAAAACATAATTCAGATACCTCAAATGCTTCCTCTGAAGTTCCTGTTGTACGGGGCAAAAAAAGGACAGTGCTGAGTTTTGCATATTTGCAGCGGAGGGTCTGCTACATTCCGTCATGGTGTTTTTTCCTAATTTTCACGCCAGGAAGTATAACTCACCCCGACACCCATTGCACTCCCGGCCTTCGGCATGCGGGCGGCGGAGACCCAGTGAACTGTATTACAAAAGAACTATTTACCCTTCGTAATCCTGTTTTCCTCTCTGGTGTGAAGGGCTGTAGTTGAGTCCGTGTGAAAATGGGAAAGGTCGTCCCGGCGCGAGACCCAACGGCAGCGGACAAGCGTGGCCCTTCTAGGACCTCGCACAGTTAAGGACCGACGGGCCGCGGGGAGCATGGCGACAGGCCAGACAGCGGGGCTGCGATGCCCCCCCTGGGTTCCGCGCTGTGGGGCAGTGGAGTGGTTAGCGCCTACGTGCCCGGTGCATTTTAGCCTTGGGGCAGCTGATAGCACGCACCCCGCCAGACTCGGCGGAGATGGGCGCGACACTGCTCTCCCCGGCCCCTCTTCTGTCCGAGATATTAGAATGTGGGAAAATGTTCTCCGTGGGAACCGTCTGCGCTACCCCTGCTTTGAAGACCTGTGCGTGAGCACCGCAGTTAACCAGCAGTTTGCCCCCCACAACACGCTTGCTCCCCCGTCTCGAACACAAACAGAGGAAAGAACAAGTGGCTTCCTTTGTTACAGCGTGCTGCTGTAGTTATTATTCTTCATATCCAGCGTTAATTAAGAGGAAGTAGCGGTTTGTTTTGAGAGGCGTTTTGTCTGGGTTTCCTGCACATTTATTGCAGCGATTAGCAGCTGAATATTGGACCACCGCTGGAATGCCATCCAGACCACATGTACATACCAAATAGGGGGTGGGGGGGATTGAGCTCGGTTTAAGGTGGATTTCCACTTGAAAATGCCACCATCTTTTCATTGCCACCATATTATGTATAACTCATAGCCTTTAAGATGCATCTTCTGTCGGTCCCACCATTTTGAAAGAACTACGTGTCAAATATTTGTTAGCACAACTACAGCGATGGTTTGAGTGTATGGAATGGCTTTCTCAGAAATGAGTGTGTGTGCCATGTTTAAGGCAGATCATCAGCCATGCAGGTTAGGGTGTCAGATTTAGTGTGCTTTCTGGCTTTCATCTCTTCGGTGTTAACGAGCGAGCTGTTTGACTGAATTTAGCCAACTAGTTTTTTTGGATATTTGATTTGATTCCCGGTTATGTTTGCCACCTCAAAGAAAGCGTGTGTCAGGCCCTGTCTTCGATGCAAAAATGGTTATTTTCAATCCTACCATGTTGGCGACAATCCTACTGCTCATCAGCGACAAGACCAACAACGACAAGAAGTCTTCCGCTCCTTCAGCTTCACCCAAGCTGACCATGGTCACGGACTACCCTGCCCCTGTTCCGTGTCCTTCCTGAACCCTTATCCTCCTGTGTGTCACATATTATCTTTCCATAGCCAGGTTTACAAGTGGGCGCGGCAGCGTCACGTAATGCTTTGGGAACCGGGCTTGTAATCGACGGTCGCGGGTTTGATTTTCAGCTGGGAGACTGCTGTTGTACCGTGGAGCGGAGTACCTAACCTGAATCGCTTCAGTAAAATAATGGCCGGTATGAAATAATGTAATCTCTGTAAGTCACTCTGGATAGCAGTGTCTGCTAAAATGCTGAAATGTAGTGATTAGGGATGATGGCTATGGCATTTGGGATAAACCTGTGTATTTCAGTCTGTTTACGCATGGTGCGTCCACAGCAACTCTGATGGATCGCAGCAAATTCTCTACCAGATATTTAGCTCCATGCTCTTAACATTGCAAGTTCTGGCCTACCCTTGATGGGAAATCATTCGCGGGGCCCCCTTGAAAAATATATTATCTTAATAATGAGACTAAATACAGGATAACTACTTTTTCAATTCAAATTTTATGCATCTTATGAACATTTTCAAAGGGTAATCACCAAGGAGAATACTGTAGCGCTGGAAGCTCCGATTGCCAACCAGAACCATGTAGTTAAGAAGTAGACGGAACGGAAGAAAGGCAGGAGCAGAGTATCTGGCGAGTTTAAATAATCCGTGGTCACAGTCTCCATGTTTGCTGTGAGAGCGAAGGAATGAGATGGGACCTGTGAGCATTTGTCTGAGAGAGATTGTCTCTGGGTGCCTGTCTGTTGCTTAGTTACAATTGTTTTGTTTTTTTTAAGTGTAGGTCACCAAAGGAAATAAAAACAAGAAAAAAAGGAAGGAATGGGGCGGTTTTTATTGGTCTCCTGCTGACTTTCCTTCAAAACAAAAAACAGAGTGGAGGGTCACCGAGTGCACTCTCTGCAAGGAGAACCTTGAAGTTCTGACGCCGCAGATAAGCGAAGCAGCGAGGAGATGGTCTGGCCTCTGATGTTAAAGCCCTCGCAGATTAAAGGTAAATAATAATTTTATTGTCTGGGGTTTGAGGGCCAGACGAGTTGCAGCCTGACGGTGCTGTGGGCTCTCGGCCGATCTGGGTTTAGTCTAAGCGGATGGTGTTGCGGGAGAATTTTCAGTTCTCTTTGAAGGGCAAATACTCTACCAGTCCTCGCCCCCCCCCCCCCCCCCCCCCCCCCCCACCCCACACCCCACATAATTGCCTTGTTTTTCTTCAGCACAGATGTTCTTCAAGGGCGCACGGTGGTTTCCAGTCAATCTGAACCAGTGCGTTCTGTTGCCCCTCTTCTCCCTCTCCCTCCCTCTTTCTCATTCTTTCTCTCTCGCTCTCTTTCTCTCTCTCTCTCTGTAAACTGTAAGGCCTGGTCTCAGCACTGAGAATTCCCGTTTTAACACTTATTGATTTTTAAGGTAGATGGCTAGATTGCTCAAGTAGTTTCCCGGGTCGGACTTGGCTCACAGTTCTCCTATGCACATCCATTCATGTGAATATATACGCGAGTCCCACCCGCCCTCAAGTTTGGAATTTTTTCCCAGAACAGCACTGGTGCATTGCAGCATCTGAACGGTATTCCTCAGCGCCGTGACCAGCCATTCTTGGGCCAGGTCTCGCATGTACGACATCACCACTCGCTTTGCTGGGTAGTCAGATGGGTCAAAGCAATAATGGGCATTGGTACCGCATTGGTACCACTGAAAGACCGATCCTGTAGCCAACTGCACTGGTGCCAGAGAGCAACACTCTCAACAAGCATAGCCATCACCCCAAAAATGTACTTCATTTTTAAGTTTTTATGTTGGTAATGTGAGGCAGCATGACGGTCGCTCTTGGCGTCCCCCCACCCTTCTCCACGCTGGCTCGAAATCCAGTGCATCCTTGTTGATTTTCAATAGTCTTGATAAGAGGTCGCCGGTGGGCTAGACTGTGTCCCGGCCGACGAGGGCTCCTCTGTTCTAGCTCGAGTCGAAGCTTTCGGGGTGCACCCTGCAACTCGGTCACGTGCTCAAAAGCGGCCGTCCCGCAGCTACGAATCAAGACGTGGAACGAATCAGCCAACGGGTGCTGTGCTGCCTTAAAGATGCCATTTCGCACCAAATATTTTCACTTCCTTTTTGACCTTAAACCGAAAAGGATTTCTGCTTGTGGCATACAAATTTTGTTGATTGTTTTAGGCATAAATCTCAAGTTACTTTTGTGAGCGGAAAGCCACCGCTTTGCCGTTTAAATCAAAAATACAGAAAAAGGCCTTCAATGTTTTTCCCCTGAAATGAAATAATGATGAAATTATTAACGCAGAAGTGAGGTTTCCCCCCTGTTGGTGGTGATATTGCGTTTAGCTCTGCTTTTATTAACATCCGAGTTAATGGAACATTCCAGTAATCTGCCAGTTTTTTCACCCTGATGTGGCCTAATTTGTATTAATCCAAGTAATAATCATTAACTTTAAATACGGGTTGTTGATATCATGGACAATGGTAGTATTTAATTCTGTTCTCTGTCAGTGGTGGCGGTTGTCAGAACAAGTGAGAAATGTCATGGAAATGTCAAGTGTCCTTGCAGAACAGAGTGAGTTCAGGCATTGTGTAAGGGAACAGCAGCCACACAGAGAGCCTCCTGCTCTCTCTCGTGCTCTCTGTCTCACTAATATTTCTCATGTTTCTCATATTTGTCATATTTCTCATTTCTCCCTCCAGCCAGTCTTACCATTGTTTTTATCCACTCTTTTCCCCCCTGCCCTTATCAGTAACTGATAACAGCTGTAGCCGTTTTAGATGGAGCTGTGCTGTGCGCACTTTACAAGCAGTCTGCTGTACTTTCAGGCCTGGGCCTGTGTTCATAACGCATAGAGTAGGAGTGCTGATCAGGGATCAGTTTTTCCTTTTGGCCCATAATGGATAAGGCTATAATATGGACTGGGGAACCTGACTCTCGATCTGCGTAGACGGTGCAGGTTGGTGCCTGTCGCTGTAACGGAAATATAAACATTCGGCTTAAAGATTTCTGATCGATGATTATTGCGGTAGGAGGTTGGGTGGGAGGGCAGTATTCAAGCTCTCAATAATTAACAGGAGGAAATAAATCATCTGGAAGAAATATTCTTAAAAGGAGCACCTAAGAAGCTGAATAACATAAAGGATAATAATTAATTGGTTTTATTTGTTTATTTTCCATCCCTGACCCGAAGTGTGAGTGTGTGAGCACAGACTTTTAGCGGCTTTAGCGGTTTAGCGGCTAGTGCGGGTGCAATTTTGTGATTATTCAGTTTTTATTTTTATTTTTCTGGGGAGTCCTTAAATGTTCCAGGTTAAGGTCCAGATTATTGACAATACACATCCCGAGCTGGTGCTTGGGTAAGATGACAGCCCATATGGGCACTTTGGACCCAGTTCAGCCAGCCCCACCCTGCCTGTTCTGCTGCGTGCAGGATGCGTGTTCCTCTGTCCGCGTATGTTCGAAGTAAGCCAGGTTTGAAATTTCAACTTCCCAGGAAATGGCTAAAGCTTGATTGTGGTATCTTGTTTTTCTTTTTGTGTGATATTTTTTTAAGGACTTAACTGCTACTTGATTGGTTGAAACCAAGTCAATCATGGAGAATACTAGGCCTGTGACTTTCTTCTATCTGGCAGTTATGCCCCTACCCCCCACCCCTCAAACGTCTTTAGCTCCATGCCTTTTCAACCCGGCCTGTTTGTGTAGAGTCTAGAGTCAAGGTTGCAGTGATCTGTCCCTGGTTTTGAGTGCCAACCTCTCCCTGACCTCCCCGGCGGTGAGAACCCAGGGAGGATCCTAGCAGTGTCTGCGCTGTGAAAGACTTACCAAAGACAGCCTTGATATCCCTGTCTCCAGTGTGCTTTGACCAGAAGCCTACCGCTCAAGGCCGGGGAAGACGGTCGCTGGGGTAGTCTAGACTACTGTTGTTTCGAGGATTTAGAACCAGTTACCCGCTACATCCTCAAGGTTGGAAGGTAGACATTTGTTTTACCGTTAGGTAGGTTTCATGCCTGCAATGCAAAGGTATGTTTCCTTTGGGGGGGCGGTGGGTGGAGGGGGGGGTTGTTGTCGTCAGAAGAAGCAGGCAGTCTTGCTGGGGTTCGTTTGGCGAGTACGACAGAGAGAAGCCCAGGATAGTTTGGTCAGGGTTAAGGGGGGTGGGCAAGGGGTGACGCCTGTCCCTTTAAGTGGCTGTATAATTAGGCAGGAATTCCAGCTGGCTTAGTCACTTCTATATGGAAAGGATAAAGGGTGGGGGAAGAACACAGGCCTCTGCTTTTAAGGGAGACTGTGGACTCGCTCTATCATTCCCAAAGAATGCGTGTGAAAATAAGACGAGTGTGGTGGGGTTGGGGGGGATGATGCTAAGTGACCGTGATGGCAGTGAGACGTGTTCTGCGGTGGTGGGGGGGGGAGGAGAGGAGGGTGGATTCCAGGTCTTTGCCTTGACATGCCAGGGAAAGAGGAACAGGTAAGGGTTTGGGAATGGGAAAAGGCTAACGGGGCGCCTGCGTCTCAGCCCAAAGCACGGATCTCCGGTGTGACTTAGGGGGGCTCTGAATAAAACTATCACATGTTCCGTAATATACTATATAGCATATATAGTATATATACGACAGAGTACATGAGCGTTTGATTGACAGGCACAAAGAGTTTTATAGGCCACCAGGAGGGTTTCTTTTACCTCGGAGGATATGTAGAGGGTATATCTCATCAATATTCAATATTCAATTATTCAATCAATATTCAGAGGGTGTTAAGATACGCCCAAGTCTGAATCAGGATATGATTTTGAGTCAAGTGCATAAAAGTGTGCTTAAGTCTGCACTTAATTCTCCAAGTCTGGATTTCCCCTGTATTATCAAATAGTAAAAGAATAATAAGGTGAATTGTTACCGAACCATGTAGCCTCGCGTTTTATTTCCAGTGTACATACGATCACATGCCATATTATTGTATTGTAATCTCATCGTACATAATATAGACTATGGCATATTAGTCTCTCACTGGACTATACTTGTCACTAAGGGCATGGAAAAAGCTCATTCCAGTTTACTGTGTTCTGATATGTGCTAGATGATTGTAAAATTTCCCTTGGAGTGATTATGAATGCCAACAATTCTGAAAAAAACTTCAGAGAAATGTCATCATCCTGTACTCTAGAGCGAAAACAACAAAAAATGTGTGTCTGTCCAAATACTTTTGGACTGCATTGTATTTAGGTGTGTGTACCAGTGTGAGGTCAATGGTTTAATCTTAAACCATCATAAGGGGCACATTTATATGCTTCATAATGGGCAGAAAGTATTTTATTCAGTTGATTTGTAGTTAAATGTATGATTATTTTATGATTTACAGCAGTACAGAATTTAGTCATTTTGGATAGTTTTGGAGACATTAAGGGACAACAGGGAAATAATCTATGAAAATAAACAATTCTAAGTATTGTAAATGATACAAGTGTCTTCCTTCATTTAAGCCATTTTCCAAGCTTCTGTGATGCTCGCACCTTGAGTTATAAAGCCTTAAATAGAACACCCCCTAAACAGGTGAGAATTGACCGAATTTCACATCTGCGCGAAGGGGTTAATATTGCAGACCAGTAAATCTTAAACTGCGGCCTGCCAAAACACCCCTATTGGTTCGTGGGTGAAGTTACACTCATGAAAATTGCTTCAGTAAGTAAGTAGCTAGCTGGGCTACTGCTCTGATACTGCAAGGCAGCAGGGCTTGAAAACACAATGTTTTTTCTATCCGTTCATTCTGAGCAGAATCTGAATTTTAGCGTTTCTGTTCTTTTGTTCAAATTTTTTAGTGCATCTGATATGCACATGGCTTTTTGACTGTTGTATTAACCATTTGAAGCATACGGTCACACCGGCGTGAAGAGAACACAAGATTAGAATGTCTATTTACGAATGACGCAATAAAAAGCATCTGGGTTAAACCTCATTCTTTCTAGGACTGAAACACACTTATGTTCCACCAAAACATTGGACCAAATAAACTCTTCAATGCCAGTCTTTAAGTCCTCAATGTGAGCCTTTATTTGTTATAACTTAGCAGACGTTCAGAGTTGTCGAAATGACCTGACTACGGGCTTTTCTAGGGTTTATGCTATGGGCTGGCAGAAAGCACAATGTAAACAATGTATCAGCCATTACAATTTACAATGCATCACATCACGAGTGAACTGACCAGTGATTAAAATAATTGACTAAACACTGCAAAAGTAACATTGTTTTGCGGCGCTGCCATCTTGTTTTTTCCACATTCAACCAAAGATAATTGGCTACGTGATCACGATGATCCACTTGTAACAGAGGTCATTGAAATACAGGCTTTGTCAACGCCATGTCACATCCAACAATCGACTTGAACGTAAACGGACGGTAACGTCAACATTATCCACGATGAGAGAGAAGAATCAGCATTGTTGGTACTAACAAATACACTGAGATAACTTTCACAGTAGCCAAACATTAAAAATTAAATGATACCACTCATGGCGCAAAACGAACATACGCATGGCGGCTAAGGCCTTGCAATAACATGCACTGACTGGCATACTCATATTCAGTACAAAAACCAAAGGCATAGACAAAGCATCACCAATTATGTATTAGGCTATGTGAAATACCACCACCATAATATAAATAAAATGTGTCTTACCTTCGAGCGTCGTCTTCGACTTCCTCCTAGCAAAAGTGGTCACCATAGGCTTTCCTCGAATTCCAGCTTCCTGAAAAGGTCAGACTCTGATATCAATAAACTAAAGGTGACAATAAAAACGACCTTTGTTTGCCAATGGCTATAGCAAGTGTGCACGCCGCAGTGGTCGTTGGTGGGTCTATGGGCAATGCCCCAGGGGTGTATTGAACTTGTTTAAATTTTTTTGTTCTGCAAATGATTTGCATTTAATTTGATGTCTGAATAAATTTTAAATACAACAAAATGTTTACTTAATTTGTTTACAGGTTAGGGTTAGTTGTGGCAGTTATAGCAGGGAAATGTGATATAAACATTTGTGAAATGCTTGGAAAAACAAAACCAAAAAAAAAAAAAAATACAATTTTTAATGGTTACGGAAATTTTCACTTGAAGTTTTTGCTCAAGAATGTATTGTTGATTTTGTTTCAGTTTTTGTTTTTGTTCCTGCAGAAATGGCTTTCTTTTCATTTTAGTTTTTGTTTTCAAGCCCTGGTACGCAGCCCAAAAGTATATTTTATTTTTATTTTTACTTGAGCCTGGGAGGGAGAAAAAAGCAGGTTTGGTTGCTCTATTTGGTTGCTTTGGTTTTTTTTGTTCCATTGACTTCTAAACTTCTAGACGACTTGGTGCACAAAAGGTGTTTTTCCTGCAATTTAGGCTAATGTGTTTTCAGTTTTTATCCCGTTTTCTGGTTGAGCCTGTAGTGCGGTAAAGTGGTTGTTTTGACGCAGCGACAGCCTCGGCTTGTTCGATCTTGCCGGCTATAATGATGCTTTATGGCCCGGCAAACAAGCTATTTTTACAGATGTGTGTCCTTAGATTTAGTGAATTAGACACCCAACTCTTTCTCTGCAGTCTTTTTTCCCCTCAAAGGAAATGTCAGGATGTTACCATCTGATCATAGCTGAAGCCCCCCCCCCCCCACCCCCCCAGGAATATCAGGCGTGGCCCTCCTGCTGAGGAAAGTTCCAGCACTATGGTTCAGGGAGTCTGCAGTAACCCGCCCGCAACAACTGCGTTACCGTGGTGATATGTCGCCTAAATATAGAGAAGTGGTTTTAGAAGAACTGTATGTTCCACCTGGATTACATACAAACCCTTCAACTCAATAACTACATTCATAGAACACTATGCACTCTTTCACTCCGAAGATGGGATCAATGATTAATTCAAAAACGTAATAAAAAAGGTAGTTTCAGAGGAATGTGGGGGTGGGGGGGGGTTAAAGGTGTGGCTGTCCCTCATAACATAACCTGGAATCATTAAAAACATGGCTGACGCTTAACCACCCCCCGGCCCCCCTCTAACGAGCTGGAGGAAGTTAGCAGATAGCCCAGGGACGCCAGTGCGTGCGTCTGGGTGAGAGTCGGGTAAGAGCCTGGCGTGGGGCTGCCTGCTGAGTCACAGGAGGGAGCTCTGACTCATCCTGCTTTCCGCTCTCATTCATAAAATCTGCACGATACTACAACTTCCTCTGCTGTGTGCCTCTCTCTCTTTCTCTCTCCGTCTCCCTCGATCTTTCCCCCATTCTCTCCCTCCCCCTCTCTCCCTCTGTCTGTCTCACTCTTTCCTCTTGTACTCTCTTCTCTCTACCTTCTTACTTCTTGCATGCTCCCCTCTCTCTCTCTTTCTCTCACTCTCTCACACACTCTCTCTGGCGAATTCTGCTCAGTCATGGTTACACAGTTGTGAAGTTTTATTACCCTGCCAGCTGCCATTTGGCCAGGGGTAGAAGGGTCGCCCGCGCCAGACACTCTGGCCCCAGTCCTCCCTGGCTAGCCTAGGCTGGGCTGGGTTGGGTTGGGTTGGGCAGTCTGTCCTCCTCCTTTTTGAGCTTACTGACTCACAGACAATAGGGACTTTTAAGCTCTGTGCACCCCAGGCTAGGGAGTGCCTCCAATGTTATGTACCTTCAAACAAAACAACTGCTAAGTCCCATATAGTGTACGTTTGGAAGAAAGGATTATTCATGTGTGCATTTAGGACCGTTTAATGCCCATCGCTGTATGGGAGTAAAGATTATAGCGGTACAGAGCTGCAGCATCCCTATGGCTCATTTCTGTGGGACGGGTGTTGTGAATGGGTGTTGCCATGGTAGAAAGCTGGTGTCTGGGCAGATGAAGGTAATTATAGTAATGCATTTATGTAGCGCTTGTCATCTCATGATCTCAAAGAGCTTTACAGCGAAGTGCGTGATGAGGCTGCGGGGCAGGGCGTTGGCGCGAGCGTCGGAGAGGCGCGCGGGTTTTTTCCGCCGTGCTGCGTTTTTCCACCGTGCTGCGTTTTGTTGGGATCGTGAGAGTGGAGGTCCACACCGGGCACGGGGACGTGATCTGGGGTCGTAACCGGGTCACCGAGGGTCGCGGGACGTCAGACCAGCTGGCCGGCAGAGAGGAAATGACCAGTTGCAACAGGCTCAAGTCCAGCTACGTGACCTTGTCAACTGACCTCCACTGACCCTTCCCTTGGTTATAAGACTGGTTATAAAGTCTTCATACCGAGAAGACTTTACAACCAGTCTTGTGTGTGTCAGTTTCTGAAAAGATCTTGATGAAAAGAAATGATCTTGCCTCCCTTGTTGAGACCAGGCCTTTCTCTGCCTGACGGTTTCTTGGATCTCAATCACTGGCACAGTTGTTCAAGGGGTTCTGAAAGGTATATTGGTCAGGAGAACTTTGCTCGCTGCTGTTTTTATTGGTGATGTAATATGTCACGCTGCGAGCAGGGAAAACTATTTTTTTCTGCCATATTTTTCTCCCCGGGGTAACAGCAGAATTGTCCCATCTGAAAAAAAGCTTGGCGTGAAGTTCGGGATTGCTGCGTGGAGACTTGCATAAGAGCTATTTTTGGAGCGAAAACCACTTCCGCTTCTCTGTGGACTGCACAGTCCCCGCACATTGCAGGTATGTTAGACATTTACACAGTTTCATAACAAAAAAACAAGAATTTCACGCATGAGTGGTGAATGGTGAAGCCAGCCTAAACAAAGGTTCACTGTAGTTTCCAGATTACTGTAGCTTCAGGGCAATTAAAAGACCCTAATGTTTCCGACCCTAATAAATTCATTATTATGACTGTTCGGTCTTTTGTGGAATTAAATGGGAAGGTTGTAGTTTTTATTGAAATGTATTGGTTGTTGTAACATGAGGTTCCGCGGCACATCCTAAATGCTAAAGAAAACCCAAATGTCTGTATGCGTGTGCGCCTCTGTGTATGTGTGCTTGCAGTTGTGCGCGTATGTGCGTTTGTATCCATGTGTCTGTCAGGCTTTGTACCTGTGTGCGTGCATCTGAGCGAGGGTACGGGGAGCTCTCCCTGCCTGGAGGTTCAGCTTGTTTGCGTTGGGAGATGAAAGGAGGTTGTAAAATTACAAAGAGAGTTCCTGGAGGTACTCGGCTAATTGAAAATGACTGACGCCAACATCCCTCATTAAGCATTGGGTAGTGGGAGGAGAGCAGTCTGTTTGACGGGAACACAAATGCCCATGATGCCATTTCAGAGAGACACTGCGCCGCCCCACTCTTCCGTGGCCCTGAAATATTCACAAACTCATACAGCTATAATACACATTTGGGTTCTTGCTAGCTCTCATTAGCTGTGATTTTAGCCCCTTTTTATACCACTGCGGTTGGTGCAGAGGGGCTTCAAAAAGGAGGAGGAGGATGATGGATTGATAATGATGATGGAGCCATGCAGAGAAAGGACAATGTTCAGCTCCACAAATGGTGGGACCACCCAGTAATACAGCCGCTAAGCACCGTAAACCCATCTCGCCGTACACTCTCACGGCCGTGAGACCGTCCCGTTGACAAGAATTAAGCGTCGTGAGAGAGTCGCTGAAACCATCCCACTGCACGTGCCATAAGACGGTCTCGCTGTGCCGGACTCCCAACGCTGGCCGGTCTCGCCACCGAACGATCTGGCGCAGTTGTGCTGCCATGGCGATGGCCCCACCAGCAGCAGCGAGGGAGAAAGATGGCTCTGCCCCCCCCCCAACAGCTCCCCCACAGCGCAGACCCCGTTTGAATTAATTATCGCTCACGTTACGCTTGTCAGCACCCTCCGTAATGGGCACAGGTGCATACCCTGTGGCGCGGGGTCCCCCCCAGTGCCCGCCCCTCCTGGCACCCCCGTCCGCCTGCGCTGCCAGCCAGCAGCAGCCTCCCATTCAGTTCTGCGCCCACCAGTGCACTCAAATACTACACACTGCTTCCAAGTGTAAGGGTGTGTGTTTCTGTGTGTTTCTAATGTGTGTACAGTGAAGTGTGTAAGTATTGGGACAGTCACACATTTGTTTGTTGTTTTGGCTCTGTACTTCAGCACATTGGATTTCAAGTAAATCAATGAATATGAGGTGAAAGTTAGGGTTGTAAACTTCTGGGAATTTCCCTTTATTTGAGGTAATGCAATTTAATCCTTAACATTTTGAGGTAATTTTGGGAATTTATGCTGGTAACAATCATAAGTATGTTTTTTTAATTTTTTTTTATTTTTTATTTTTTTATGTATTGGGCCAATGAAAATACTTTTACACTATACACAATACACATTGTTAGGGAGAAAACCATGAGTTTTAAGAAACTTGACATTTAAACAAACATGACGTTCAGTGTTTCCCCCAGGTTGTCTTTGTAGGCGGGGGTGGTGCGATGGCACGACTGCGATCGTTGACAGGGGGGGTGTTAACGTAACCGAAAAAAATCCATTCTTCCGTGGTGGCCGCGAATTGCGTACCCGCGAATTGCCGCGGTTCAAAACACTAATTAATCTGGGTATTTTATATTTTCAGGCGGGCCGGCAAGCTATTGTATGGTCGGGGAAACACTGACGACGTTTAGCGAAATGTGAACACATTCATTTTTATTTATTTATTTATTTGTGCCGTTTGTTTAACAAAAAGCATTTTAAATAAACATAAATGCTAAAATATATTTTAGTCATTTTCTTCTATCTAAGACCGCAAATTAGATAGGCCTATGTATTAGGAATAACTTCATCCTTTGACTAAAATAAGGTTCAATAAAATATTTGAACTCAACCACAGCTAGCTTCATCTTCAGAAAGAGACTGGAGAATCTGACAATCCTCCTCAGATTCAACTTGTGTGGTGTCATCTTTGATGGGCTCAAAGAGTTTCAAATTTGACTGAATAGCCACCAGTTTATTAATTCTTGTGTTTGTCAGCCTGGTGTGCACTCTGCTGTGTGTTCCACCAAACAGGGACCAGTTCTGCTCTGATGCAGCTGATGTTGGAAGGATCTGGAGAATAGTTGTAGCAATGGGGGACATGACTTCACACTTACAGTCAGTTCCACCTGGTTGCTGCCTTGATTTGTTTGTCTGCATCCCAGATGGCATCAGCACTCCACAGCCCTTCCTTATTGGAAAGTTTAGAACTTTCCCTGATCTAGATTAAGGTGCTGTACAATGGCAGTGATGGCACCATGTGCTGTAGAAGCCTGCTCTCCAGAAAGGACCTGGGCCTGTTCAGCACATTTTGTTTGTTTATTGTTTTCTTCAACTTGTTGTGTTTTATTCACTAACATAAGTATACCCCTTGATTAAGTTACCTGGAAAATCCCCTCCCAAAGTGCAGACTGTCAGCATACTTACACACTGCATTGTATATACGCTTGTGTGTGTGTGTGTGTGTGTGTGTGTGTGTGTGTGTGTGTGTGTGTGTGTGTGTGTGTGTGTGTGTGTGTGTGTGTGTGTGTGTGTGTGTGTGTGTGTGTGTGTGTGTGTGTACGCGCGCGCACGTCTGCATCTGAATCCTTTGTACCCTTTGAACTCTCGGTTGCCTGCTCTTTGCTTCTTTGCTGCCAAGAGCAGCCGCAGATGTGCGCCTGTGTGCCAACACAAAATATCGTTAAAGTAACTCGACTCAAACCATGTTTCCACCTGCTCCTCTGCCTTTAGAAGCAGCCAAATTCCACAGAATGGTGGAGAGCAGAAAATGTTCTTGCAATTTCAACTTGAAAATGTCACAGAAAAGGACTGAAAGATAAAAGTGAATGCAGTGGGATCCAGCTTTCAGCTGAAAAAAGTTTCCCATGTGACATATTGCCCCTCTTCCTCTCGATACAGTTCTCCTGAATGACAGGCTTTGCGGTACCAGCCTGTCGCCCTTGAATCACTCTTTGATTGCCAGGTTGTTGTGAGTGCAGACTGCACTGTTTTAGTAGTTGCCAGGTTGTGGGAGTGGAGTTTAGTGGTTGTAATTATCCTGTTTATTGGCAGATCCTAGAGGTTGCCATGTTGTGGGCGTGTAGCTTGGGGGTCGTTTTAAGTTTCCAGCTTGTGGGTGCAGAGTGTAGGGGGGTTGTCGTCGAGGTCGCCAGGTTGTGGGTGCAGAATGTAGTGGTCGTCTTAGAGGTTGCCATGTTTTGGATGCATCGGTTAGCAGTAGTGTTAGTGTATGCCAGCTTGTGGGTGAAAAAGGTTGTAGTCTTTATTCTTGGGGTTGCCAGGTTGTAGACTCATAGCATAGCTTCCCTTTTACTCAGCACAAAGCAGAGTCAGGTAAGACGTGCGCTTACTTGTAAATAAGCTTGTTTTTAAAGTCCGTTCCCCTCCGTCTCCATTTAGCCTGTCCTGCGGTTCGACTTGATGTTTTGTCTGTTTTGTTTGTGTGGGAAATGACAAGCAACAGCGTGCCCGTTAAGCAAACTGCATTACCTCCCCCCCCCTCCCATATCTCAGATTGCTTTATTAAGGAGCAGCCTCACGCTAATCCCACATGACAACCATGCAGCTGCTGATAATCTGTGTGTGTCTGTGTCTCTCTGTCTCCGAGAGAGATGGAGTGTTTGTTTGTGTTTGCACATGCGTCTGTGTGAGCCTGCTGTGTGTATGTATCTGTGTCAGAAACGGAGTGCGTGTGAGAGAGAATGTGTGTTTGTGTCTGTGGGTGTTGTGGGGGGGGGGGGGGGCTTATTTAAATTGAGTGCTGTCATTCAAGCCCCACATAATGCACAATACACAGGGTGTTCCCGTCGTGGCGAGACGCAACGGCCCTGGAGACGTGTTCATTCCTGGCATGAGGAAAGAGAAGGTTGGAGTAACCCCGATCTTACCCGGCCTGTCGCTTGCCGTGAGGCGGCCCAGGGTGGAGTACGGCGTGGTTTAATCGAATCGTGGGACGGCTGGGGAGCAGCGTAGAGCTCACCGGCTCCGACCCCCTCCTGAATGCTCCCTTTCACAGGCGCTCGAGCAGTGGAGATTCGTGCCGTCAAGCTTCCCCTAAACGCGGAAGCCCCGCTCCATATGTTGGGGGTGGTGGGATGGTGGGGGGGGGGGGGGGCAGGGAGCTGCGCACGTTCGCTTGCTCGGGAGCACAAAGCGCGCTTTGTCCGTCGGGGCCTTCGCCAATGTCGCTTCGCCGCGAGTCGCGGCCTTTCGTGTTAGCCACTCTTTCACACCAGTGCCATACTCATGCTTAAAAATGTAAATTAAAAAAATTGTATTATTCGTGATGGTAAGGGCAGGACATTCAGCACATCTAAGCTCAGACGCTTGCTTACAGTCGAGCAACCAGCACTGTGTGGAGCCTGGACTTGAACTCCATTGAGTTAATACATAACCCGGCGGTGTAGTGGTTAAGGAACTGGGCTTGTAAGCTAAAGTTTGCAGGTAAATTTTTTTAGGTAGGACACTGCAAGGTGAACTCACTTCAGTTTATGTCCAGCTGTATGAATGGCGTATGTAAGAATGTAAAAGTTGTGCAGGTCGCTCTGGCTAAGACCGTCTACTAAATGGCAGTAACGTGGCAAGTAATGTTCCGCACATCGACAGCTCTGTGTAAAAAAAACCAACAGAAAAATCACGTATATCCCGATATCAGTGGGAAGGCTCACGGCCTCTCAAACGGGGCGGCCGATTTGGCTTGCGTGGGAGTGGCCGAGCGCACGTAGTCGGGCAGGTGGGCAACGGAACTTGGCGAACTGCAAGTACGAGGAGGGGCCTTACGATGAAGGGTGGGGGGGGGGGGGGGGGGGGCGGTTGGGGGTCTGCATGGTGTTTGAGAAACATCATGTGACCCAATTTCACAGTTTTCACACTGCAATCTTCCTTTCTCCCTCTCTATTCATTTCTTCTCTTCCTTTCTCCTTTGCCTTCCCCCTCTCTCTCCATCTCCCCCCTCTCTCCCTCTCTTTCTCCTGACCTATAGAGTGTTCCTGCTGTGAGTTTGTTTCCTGTGCCTGATGGTGTTTATCAGTAAGAAGCTGGGCAGCCCAGCTCTGTTTATACTGTAGTATGTAGTGGAACAGAGTCCTCAGCGCAGCGGTCAGGGTTTTTCCGGAATGTTCTTTCATGAACACTACTACCAGGGCTCCTTGCTCTTGCTCTGACCCTGATGTTGTGGTAGCGCACTGATAATGTGACTGCTTGTGTATATGAGTGTGGGTGTGTGAGCGAGCATGAGGACTTGTGTGTTTGTGTTAGGTGTGTGTGTGTATGTGTGTGTGTCTGGGACACACAGCAAGCCCACCCTTCTGCCTATCTGAGAAAATCCCTGTATTCTTCACCCCCCACCTCCTTTCCTCCACTCCCCCACTACCACTTCTCTCCTACCCGGAAGTATGCAAAACTGTCTGAACGTTTCGAATACAAGTATTTACATGTACAGTATACAATGTACCTGACATTGCAGTTTACGTAGACACATTAAATAATATGTAACCATTATTATGTAAATAAGATGTAATGAGCAACATTAGATTAAAACACAAAGATATGTTTCCGGGGCACGGAGGAGAGGAGGTGGTAGTGGAGGAAAGGCGGGTGCATTTTTGAGTATTGGGACACACCCGTAGTGGTGGTGTGGTGGAAAGGAGGTGGGGAGTGAAGAATATTGGGACGCACCCCCTGTCAATCTGAGTCAGCCTGTGCCATGGAGCTCTCTGGAGGGTCCTGTGCTTATCACCAGCGTTAAACGGGTTTAGGCTTTTAATTTATTTATTTATATTTTTAAAAAAGCTCTGCCGGTGTTTGTGGGGAGGTTCCCCGTCCCTAGCCGCATCCCCCGCACCCTCCAAATTCTGTGCGCAGGTCAGACACCAGATTTATATAAAAGCCCAAACGGGTTTCGTGGCTCTTGTCGTCCTTGGTCCTGTTTCTCATCGTTAAGCCAGAGAATAGTTTTTTTAAAATAATTTTTTAGAATTGGCTTAACCCGCGGGTGTCAGAAAGCGCTGCTCACACCACACGAGTATGCGTTTGAAGCTTTAAAGTTCAAGCCGTGCCCGCCCCCCTCCCCAGCCCATGTGAAAAGAGGAGTTGTGTGTGCGTGCGTGCGTGCGTGCGTGTGTGTGGGGTGGGTGGCAGAATACTGCCGTGCCGGTGTTTGTGGGGAGGTTCCCCGCCCACAGCTCCACCCCCCCACACCCTCCGACTTCAGTGCGCTCTTTGGCAGGTCAGACGTTTCAGATTTCTATAAAAGCCCAAGTCTGCGTTAAGCAGCGTCTCGCCCCCCTCCTTCTCTGGTGGCGCAATCCATTTTAAGATTGATTGGGTCTCCAATTGGTTGGATAATAAGCTTTTCTTGTATCGAGCACTGTCGCTTCATTCATGACGATTTTTTTTTAATCCACTGGAGAGGGAAGAAACGCTGCACTAACATCAAATGTTGCTAATAGCTGTTTATGGTTTCTGAAGTGGCCTTTTCCCAGAAGGCTTATCCTCATTCCACGACTGATGGCCGTCTCTGTTAGACGTTTCTGGTTACAGGTTTTTTTGAGCCAAGACAAAAGACGTTACGCGGACGTTTTGGGGGGGGGGGGGTTCTCTCTGTTGAAGTCAAGGAATAAAACAAATTGAAAAAAACTCGTCACCGCCAAAGAAAGAAAGAAAAAAAGCAAACAAGCAGCAACAAAAAGAAGAGGCAGACGTCTCCGCTGTCTTAATTGCAGGGATGACGGCACACTGCAAGTGTGACTGCGACTTGGGGGGGAAGAGAAGAAGAAATCTTTGTAAACTGACACACCCATTCTAGGAATCTCAAAAAGAACTTTGGCGGTTATGCCGTATATAACTGACCCGTGTAATTACGTGCCCTTTTAACTGGGGGGCAAAGATGAGGTCTATCAGAAGACAATTCCGATTAGCTTTGGCGGTCACGGAATCCCCCTTTTCCGCAGTGCGTTTCCTGAGGGAGGGGCCCTAGTTTGGGATGTGGAGTGAGAATTCTGTGAGAATTATGTACATCTTTACATCTGAAAATGGCTTGAACGTTAAGCTTGCAGTCGAACGCAGCATTAAAAAGGGCAACGGAGCCGATTTTTCATTGAAAGTCAAAGTACGATTATGCCACGGGGTTGGTTGCGTTACCCCATCTTCCTGTACTTTTGTTGGGGTGGGTGAAAAAAGTTAACAAAAACAAAATGACTTCCTTGTTATTTTTGCATGCTCCTCACTTGGAGAGCAAAACACTCCCTCATCCCTCCCTTTTCTCTTTCTCTTTCTTTTTCTCTTTCACTCGCGTACACACACACACAACAAAACCCTTTGTTCTTATCAGCATCCTTACACGTTCAAAACTGTCGCCCCATTTTCTAAATTGTTTCCATCTTATTAAAACTGTTCCAGACTTTTGCTGTTGAAGCAGTGAGTTTTGTTTCATTGCCTGACAACCCCCCCCGCGGTTGGTCCGCCGTTGTCCCTTCCAGACTTGACGAGCTGATGCTCTGGAATTAAAATCAGGTGACTAGCTGTGAGCTCTCAGCTGTGGCGTATCAGCAGTACTGATGCTAACGTCATGTGGGCCTAAACCTCACGTCCATCTGTTATCGTTCCGCCCCCTCTGCTCTGCTTCGATTGCACCAAACATCGTTTAACCCATGCCCAAATTCAACAGGTCTCATCAAGTTTTTCCTCTTTCTCCTGCAATGTATTTTACAGGGTTATTACACCGAAGAATTATGTTTGATTTGTAGAAAATTATCTCTCCTCCTGATTAAAATGAGCTTTCAAGAACTCAACCAACTTTCTACCTGTAGTGAGAGCAGATATAGCCCCAACTACTGCGCATGTACCAGGAACCTGCTTTACTGTGAACTACAATGGCCAAGAGCACTTACAGTTTATGGGCGGTGTCAGACGACGCCGGTCACACTGAATAACGTTACGACCGGAGCGGAGGCAGGGTTGTCAGATCATGCAAGAGTTTCCAGCCAAATGGCGACTAAAAACTAGCCAAAAATATATTTTTAACCGAAACCAATGCGGACATGGCAACACTGAGCGGAGGGGGCTCCGCAAGTCCTCAGCGTCTCTTCGAGAGAGGCCACGTTAATCGCTGGCAAGTTAGCCACTAATGTAACAGTTCTACTGAAAAACATACCACCACCATTAGCTAGAGTCTCCAGAAAAACGAGGTAAATACAGCCATTAATTTAGGAAAACACAGCCCTTCATTTATCTACGTTGGTATCGTGAAAACATTAGCCAGCCTAGCCAGAAGTCTGTCGCTAACACTTAGGCTACTCATTTCTCACCCAAGTCTTCTAAGGAAAATTTTTTTTAATAAAACACCCTTCCAACTAGGAGTTCCATGTCGGAAATCAAGGATCGGGAAATCAACCCCGACCTCCCGTCTCGGAAGAACTTGACGTCAAATCATCATGGCAGCTCACACAGTGACCCACGTTGTGATCAGTAAACAAACATTACTTTCAGACAATTTTAGCTTTTAAAACACTTCAACTTTCGTTTTTTCAGTTTGAAATGCTTTTGTATTGGCCAATGTGCCGATACAGAATGATAAACATATACAATTAAAAGTTAAAACATTATTGTTGTAGTTGTTAGCTGTTTTAGCTATGTTTGCTAGTAAAGCCATAACGTTCCCAGTTGTGCAACTTGAACGGAGGCCACTGAGTTAGCCTATCATTTGTTCACTGTAACCTGTAACCGACAGCATTCGAGTCCTGTTCGGTTTAGTTTGCCAAAACATCTTTAAGGAAAGAACGTATCAATGTCATTTTCTGACATTATAATAAAATGGCTAGCTTGATCTACGATGTGTCCCTACTCAGAACAGTGACAGACGCAGCATTGTTTCCTCCCTCACTGGCTCCGCCTATGTGCCTATGTAATTTACACACCCACTTGATGCCACTTTAGTCTTTCAAAAACGAGGTAGTGGTAGAGGTTTTGACGTATACCTGTACCAAATTTGTAACTTTAGCTGTCAATATTTCCGTTCACATATTGTTTTGGCCAGCGACAAAGAGAGACTTAATTAGTTGCGTCTTGATCTGTTAAATAAGGTTAATGTTGTTTTTTGGTGGAACTACCCTTTAAGCGGCACTACTCAGCGAAAATTAATCAGATTTTTCAGTGCCAGTTACACTTTAAGAGTTGGGATTAAAAAGCTCTTTATTTGGTTCACAGCTTCCAGAAATTGGTCAACGTTGGTAATCCAGTGGGGGGGGGGGGGCGGTTCATCGTTTTTTTTAGCGGCTGAGCATTAGCTCGACTTGTCGGTTTGACTTTTTTGTTGCAGTATGTTGTTTGTGGTGAGAAGAAAACTGTGACGTCAAATAATCTCCCCTGAATAATAACGCCGATACCACCGTGCCGTCAGGCAGGCTAATGATAATAATGTCGAGAGAACGCATTCCCAAAGACGCTATAAACGTTTCATTTTAATCTCGTAATTTCCTCATTCTAGTCTGGGTCCTTGTGTTTCATGAAATAAAACGAAAGGCGATAAGGTGTGGGATCCCTCTGCCGTTAATAGCTGAGAGCAGTCAGTGGATGTCGTCCGCTTCCTAAGATGGCGCTTCGTTGACTCCACTCCCTGAGAGCCAGAGTGGCCAATGACGGCGGTTAGGATGAGGAACCTCATCAGGGAACCAGTATGCATCTTAGAGTGCACGGTTGGGCTTTTCCCTCCCAGAGCTGAAGTTTTTGACAGTGCTTCTAGCTAAAGAATCTGTAAGTTTCGGTGGGGGGGTGGGGGGGGGGGGGGGGACTTAACTCTGTCCAGAGTTTCCATGCAGACTGAAAACAAGGAGTCTCTGGCCGACGGCGACGATCACATCACAATGGCAGCATCATTCAGCTGTAGCCCGAGGGGGCAGAGCTGTCTCTCGACAAAGGGTTTCGCTGCTATCCTTTCGTTTGGGGTTTCACGTGTCCAGTTTTTCAAACGTACTGGCTCCGGCTGACCGCGCCCCGCAGCCGAGAAACGCATTTTTTCAAGAACTCGCAACCGAGGGGCCCCGTCCTGCAAGTCGCTGGCTCCTGGCGCGCTGGCTTTCAAGGCCACAGTCGGAGCTCATGTTATTCTGAGCTCAGTTCTTACCTAATTACACCGCCACCCCACGCTGCCCCTGTTGTTTGTTCCAGGAGCAATGAGGAGAATTAGGTGGAAAGCCGTTATAATTTCAGCCCTCTTATTCACGCCCCTAACCCCAATCCCGTGCGTTTTTCAGTCATGGCCAGTCAGAGTTTTACAGTTCAATTATCTTTCAATGAGGCCAGTTGAGTGAAAAAATACGTTAATGGTCACTGGTGAGGCATTCCAGCAGTGACTAATCTTAACTGAGCAGTTTCATTTTTATTCTTTTTCATTTTTACCTCTGTACAATAAAAAAATAAAAAAACCACAGTAAATTCAGGGGATTACCTGTTTATTGTAATGAAATGATAGTTTGGCTTGAAGTTAGTTTTGTTATAAAATAAAAAAAATAAAAACTTAAATAATTTATTAAAGCACTTGTACCCGGTGTCTCGTGGCGTACCCTGTAGAGGACGATCCACATTGCCCGTTGCGAGAGCCGTGACGTCGGGTGTTCGAATCCTACCGTGCAACCCTTGTCTCCCCATTCTTTTACATTACATTACATTACAGGCATTTAGCAGACGCTCTTATCCAGAGCGACTTACACAACATTCTTCCTGTCCTCTACACTGTGCTGTCCAATAAAGCTGAAAAAGCCCTTAAAATATATATATAAAAAATTACTTGGTCCCTGGTCCAATTGGATTGATTGGATATAAGGCCAGGTATGGGGGAGCTTCACCTCCGACAGGCCCGTGAGCTGACCTGGCAGACTCCACCCAGCCTCAGCACAGTGGCTTCCTGTAATTCACCTGCTTGAGTGTCCCTGTTAAATGCTTTTACGGTGCTGGTTTTTCCAGGAAGGGGAAAAACACACACACAAGTCACGGTCAGCAATGTTATTATAAATTCTCTCGTCATTTAATTCCTTTGGAAGTCTTTGCGCTGCCTGGAATTTATGTGGAGCAATGTCCCCTGCCTTTTTCGGGAAGAGGAGGTAAGGGCGCTAGTCATTTGCTTTGAGGGCTTGTCTATTGGCCCGTGGTTTGCATAGCCTTTGTTTTTCAGTGCTATCTGTGGAGGTTTGCATATGCCCTTTTGTTCTCAGTTGTTTTTCTTCCTCATTCATTTGAAAACACTTCTCCAGGTCAGATTTTTCCTTTTCAGATAGTTTTTTTTTTTTTTTTTTTTTTTTTTCTTCCCTAAACAGTTTACGTTCATTTGAAAAGGAATTCTCTCTTTTGCAATGTATTTGAGGAATTTTAGATCAAGAATTTATGGTTCAGGATCCAATTAGGACAATCCCCTAGAAATGCAGTTCTTCATTGCTTAAATCCCCAACCTATAATTTATATTCAGTAAAAAAAAATTAAAAAAAAGATATGCAAGCAGCAGGTGATTCATTTGGCAAATACCAGCTGTGTTTTGCAAGTATCTAATGACTAACGTGTTCCGTGGCGAGCTGATACATTATTATTTTTTTTTTTTTTTTTGCGTTTGGGGTGCGGGCTCTTTGGAGGGAATGCCACAGACATTCTTCCGCCCCCCTGAGCAGGATCCTCGTGGAGGTATTTGGTCATCAACAGCGGCGACCCTTTCCGAAATCACCTCGAGGGTCAAGTTCGGGAGGAGTTTACGACACTGTCCCGGACCCGGGGCGGGGTGTCCTCCCCGAGACATTCCGGGGATTCCTCCGTCTGTCTGCGAGATGAGTCCCTGGCAGCAGACAATGGCGGGGTTTGTCAGGTGGCCTGGATCGTGTGAGGAGGGGCGCTGGCAATGAGGCAGGGATTGGGGCTTAAAGGAACTGGCCTTGTCCTTAGTGCCCTGGGGACTCATTTTTTACCTGAGAGCCGCAGGTGGCACTGGACACCATTGTTTTCCCTCTCGCACTTGAACACACGTGAACAGGGCTTCGTCTAACAGGCGTTACATCTGAGCAAGTCCTAGCTTTCTCAGATAAATCGTAACGATAATTAACACATATTTTTTTGAGTACAATAACAATCGTCGCCACCATGTGACAAATCCGCTTTCTTTTAATAGTTTTTTTTTTTGGTGTGTGTGTAATCGTACCTGATGCGGTAGTGAACCTCCAAACATACACATACACTTCATTCCCCCTGACATACACCTGAAAACACCTTAATTCCCCTCACATACACCTGAACACGCTTTCATTCCCCTCACATACACCTGAACACGCTTTCATTCCCCTCACATACACCTGAACACGCTTTCATTCCCCTCACATACACCTGAACACGCTTTCATTCCCCTCACATACACCTGAAAACACCTTAATTCCCCTCACATACACCTGAACACACCTTAATTCCCCTCACATACACCTGAACACGCTTTCATTTCCCCTCACATACACCTGAACACGCTTTCATTCCCCTCACATACACCTGAACACGCTTTCATTCCCCTCACATACACACCTGAACACGCTTTCATTCCCCTCCCATACACCTGAACGCACCTTCATTCCCCCTGACATACACCTGAACGCACCTTCATTCCCCTGACATACACCTGAACGCACCTTCATTCCCCTGACATACACCTGAACGCACCTTCATTCCCCTGACATACACCTGAACACACCTTCATTCCCCTCACATACACCTGAACACACCTTAATTCCCCTCCCATACACCTGAACACACCTTAATTCCCCTCACATACACACCTGAACACACCTTCATTCCCCTCACATACACCTGAACACGCTTTCATTCCCCTCACATAACACACCTGAACACACCTTCATTCCCCTCACGTACACCTGAACACACCTTAATTTCCCCTCACATACACCTG
>CM056395.1:4147546-4204765 GCA_029718625.1 Synaphobranchus kaupii | reverse complement strand
ACTCTAGTATAGAGTGGTAATACTGTGCTGGCTAGCTGGACTCTAGTATGGAGTGGTAATACTCTGCTGGCTGGACTCTAGTATAGAGTGGTAATACTCTGCTTGCTGGCTGGACTCTAGTATAGAGTGGTAATACTCTGCTGGCTAGCTGGACTCTAGTATAGAGTGGTAATACTCTGCTGGCTGGACTCTAGTATAGAGTGGTAATACTCTGCTGGCTGGACTCTAGTATAGAGTGGTAATACTCTGCTTGCTGGCTGGACTCTAGTATAGAGTGGTAATACTCTGCTGGCTAGCTGGACTCTAGTATAGAGTGGTAATACTCTGCTGGCTGGACTCTAGTATAGAGTGGTAATACTCTGCTGGCTGGACTCTAGTATAGAGTGGTAATACTCTGCTGGCTGGACTCTAGTATGGAGTGGTAATACTCTGCTTGCTAGCTGGACTCTAGTATAGAGTGGTAATACTCTGTTGGCTGGCTGGACTCTAGTATGGAGTGGTAATACTCTGCTGGCTAGCTGGACTCTAGTATGGAGTGGTAATACTCTGCTGGCTGGACTCTAGTATAGAGTGGTAATACTCTGCTGGCTGGACTCTAGTATAGAGTGGTAATACTCTGCTGGCTGGACTCTAGTATAGAGTGGTAATACTCTGCTGGCTGGACTCTAGTATGGAGTGGTAATACTCTGCTTGCTAGCTGGACTCTAGTATAGAGTGGTAATACTCTGTTGGCTGGCTGGACTCTAGTATAGAGTGGTAATACTCTGTTGGCTGGCTGGACTCTAGTATGGAGTGGTAATACTCTGTTGGCTGGCTGGACTCTAGTATAGAGTGGTAATACTCTGCTGGCTAGCTGGACTCTAGTATAGAGTGGTAATACTCTGTTGGCTGGCTGGACTCTAGTATAGAGTGGTAATACTCTGCTGGCTGGACTCTAGTATAGAGTGGTAATACTCTGTTGGCTGGCTGGACTCTAGTATAGAGTGGTAATACTCTGCTGGCTGGCTGGACTCTAGTATGGAGTGGTAATACTCTGCTGGCTGGACTCTAGTATAGAGTGGTAATACTCTGTTGGCTGGCTGGACTCTAGTATAGAGTGGTAATACTCTGCTGGCTGGACTCTAGTATGGAGTGGTAATACTCTGCTTGCTGGCTGGACTCTAGTATAGAGTGGTAATACTCTGCTTGCTGGCTGGACTCTAGTATAGAGTGGTAATACTCTGCTTGCTGGCTGGACTCTAGTATAGAGTGGTAATACTCTGCTTGCTGGCTGGACTCTAGTATAGAGTGGCAATACTCTGCTGGCTGGACTCTAGTATAGAGTGGTAATACTCTGCTGGCTGGACTCTAGTATGGAGTGGTAATACTCTGCTTGCTGGCTGGACTCTAGTATAGAGTGGTAATACTCTGCTTGCTGGCTGGACTCTAGTATGGAGTGGTAATACTCTGCTTGCTGGCTGGACTCTAGTATAGAGTGGTAATACTCTGCTGGCTAGCTGGACTCTAGTATAGAGTGGTAATACTCTGCTGGCTGGACTCTAGTATAGAGTGGTAATACTCTGCTTGCTGGCTGGACTCTAGTATGGAGTGGTAATACTCTGCTTGCTGGCTGGACTCTAGTATGGAGTGGTAATACTCTGCTTGCTGGCTGGACTCTAGTATGGAGTGGTAATACTCTGCTTGCTGGCTGGACTCTAGTATAGAGTGGTAATACTCTGCTTGCTGGCTGGACTCTAGTATGGAGTGGTAATACTCTGCTGGCTGGACTCTAGTATAGAGTGGTAATACTCTGCTGGCTGGACTCTAGTATAGAGTGGTAATACTCTGCTGGCTGGACTCTAGTATAGAGTGGTAATACTGTGCTGGCTAGCTGGACTCTAGTATGGAGTGGTAATACTCTGCTGGCTGGACTCTAGTATAGAGTGGTAATACTCTGCTTGCTGGCTGGACTCTAGTATAGAGTGGTAATACTCTGCTGGCTAGCTGGACTCTAGTATAGAGTGGTAATACTCTGCTGGCTGGACTCTAGTATAGAGTGGTAATACTCTGCTGGCTGGACTCTAGTATAGAGTGGTAATACTCTGCTTGCTGGCTGGACTCTAGTATAGAGTGGTAATACTCTGCTGGCTAGCTGGACTCTAGTATAGAGTGGTAATACTCTGCTGGCTGGACTCTAGTATAGAGTGGTAATACTCTGCTGGCTGGACTCTAGTATAGAGTGGTAATACTCTGCTGGCTGGACTCTAGTATGGAGTGGTAATACTCTGCTTGCTAGCTGGACTCTAGTATAGAGTGGTAATACTCTGTTGGCTGGCTGGACTCTAGTATGGAGTGGTAATACTCTGCTGGCTAGCTGGACTCTAGTATGGAGTGGTAATACTCTGCTGGCTGGACTCTAGTATAGAGTGGTAATACTCTGCTGGCTGGACTCTAGTATAGAGTGGTAATACTCTGCTGGCTGGACTCTAGTATAGAGTGGTAATACTCTGCTGGCTGGACTCTAGTATGGAGTGGTAATACTCTGCTTGCTAGCTGGACTCTAGTATAGAGTGGTAATACTCTGTTGGCTGGCTGGACTCTAGTATAGAGTGGTAATACTCTGTTGGCTGGCTGGACTCTAGTATGGAGTGGTAATACTCTGTTGGCTGGCTGGACTCTAGTATAGAGTGGTAATACTCTGCTGGCTAGCTGGACTCTAGTATAGAGTGGTAATACTCTGTTGGCTGGCTGGACTCTAGTATAGAGTGGTAATACTCTGCTGGCTGGACTCTAGTATAGAGTGGTAATACTCTGTTGGCTGGCTGGACTCTAGTATAGAGTGGTAATACTCTGCTGGCTGGCTGGACTCTAGTATGGAGTGGTAATACTCTGCTGGCTGGACTCTAGTATAGAGTGGTAATACTCTGTTGGCTGGCTGGACTCTAGTATAGAGTGGTAATACTCTGCTGGCTGGACTCTAGTATGGAGTGGTAATACTCTGCTTGCTGGCTGGACTCTAGTATAGAGTGGTAATACTCTGCTTGCTGGCTGGACTCTAGTATAGAGTGGTAATACTCTGCTTGCTGGCTGGACTCTAGTATAGAGTGGTAATACTCTGCTTGCTGGCTGGACTCTAGTATAGAGTGGCAATACTCTGCTGGCTGGACTCTAGTATAGAGTGGTAATACTCTGCTGGCTGGACTCTAGTATGGAGTGGTAATACTCTGCTTGCTGGCTGGACTCTAGTATAGAGTGGTAATACTCTGCTTGCTGGCTGGACTCTAGTATGGAGTGGTAATACTCTGCTTGCTGGCTGGACTCTAGTATAGAGTGGTAATACTCTGCTGGCTAGCTGGACTCTAGTATAGAGTGGTAATACTCTGCTGGCTGGACTCTAGTATAGAGTGGTAATACTCTGCTTGCTGGCTGGACTCTAGTATGGAGTGGTAATACTCTGCTTGCTGGCTGGACTCTAGTATGGAGTGGTAATACTCTGCTTGCTGGCTGGACTCTAGTATGGAGTGGTAATACTCTGCTTGCTGGCTGGACTCTAGTATAGAGTGGTAATACTCTGCTTGCTGGCTGGACTCTAGTATGGAGTGGTAATACTCTGCTGGCTGGACTCTAGTATAGAGTGGTAATACTCTGCTGGCTGGACTCTAGTATAGAGTGGTAATACTCTGCTGGCTGGACTCTAGTATAGAGTGGTAATACTCTGCTTGCTAGCTGGACTCTAGTATGGAGTGGTAATACTCTGCTTGCTGGCTGGACTCTAGTATAGAGTGGTAATACTCTGCTGGCTGGCTGGACTCTAGTATGGAGTGGTAATACTCTGCTGGCTGGACTCTAGTATAGAGTGGTAATACTCTGCTTGCTGGCTGGACTCTAGTATAGAGTGGCAATACTCTGCTGGCTGGACTCTAGTATAGAGTGGTAATACTCTGCTGGCTAGCTGGACTCTAGTATGGAGTGGTAATACTCTGCTGGCTGGACTCTAGTATAGAGTGGTAATACTCTGCTGGCTGGACTCTAGTATAGAGTGGTAATACTCTGCTTGCTGGCTGGACTCTAGTATAGAGTGGTAATACTCTGCTGGCTGGACTCTAGTATAGAGTGGTAATACTCTGCTTGCTGGCTGGACTCTAGTATAGAGTGGTAATACTCTGTTGGCTGGCTGGACTCTAGTATGGAGTGGTAATACTCTGCTGGCTGGACTCTAGTATGGAGTGGTAATACTCTGTTGGCTGGCTGGACTCTAGTATAGAGTGGTAATACTCTGCTTGCTGGCTGGACTCTAGTATGGAGTGGTAATACTCTGCTGGCTGGACTCTAGTATAGAGTGGTAATACTCTGCTTGCTGGCTGGACTCTAGTATGGAGTGGTAATACTCTGCTTGCTGGCTGGACTCTAGTATAGAGTGGTAATACTGTGCTGGCTGGACTCTAGTATGGAGTGGTAATACTCTGCTTGCTAGCTGGACTCTAGTATAGAGTGGTAATACTCTGCTGGCTAGCTGGACTCTAGTATAGAGTGGTAATACTCTGCTTGCTGGCTGGACTCCAGTATGGAGTGGTAATACTCTGCTTGCTGGCTGGACTCCAGTATGGAGTGGTAATACTCTGCTGGCTGGACTCTAGTATGGAGTTTAGTTTAAACTTGTTTTCTGTTTCTGAATTGTATTTCCATCTAGGTCTTACGATGCAGCAAGATCGCAAGTGTGAAAGTGTCTGAGATAACAGACCTTATCAACAGAGCTCTGGAAAATGACCGGAAAGCCAGGTGTGTGTGAGGAGCATATTTAACTTGTGGTGCTGTTACTAAGACAGTTATTCACGCTGAGAGCAGCACTGTCCAGCCTGCAGCCTCTTCACACTTCATCCCGCATGTGAACACTGCCCCCTTGTGGTAGCCCGTGTTAATGCTGCTTGTGTACCGTGAATTTAGGAAAGAGGGAGGCAAGTTTGGCTTTGCGGAGTCGATGCCTGTGGAGCGAATCACAGCGCTGAAGACAGACGGAGCTCACATTGAGACGGCTAGCTCGGAGGCAGGAGCCCAAAGCGTCGCCATGAGAACAGAGTCTCCATCTGAGGGGTATCCTTCACTAAAGGGGCTGGTATTTGGCTCAAAATTAAAAAATGTTTCATTAAAATATTTAATGCACATACATATTATATGTATTTTTGGTGATGGTAAAATTTGAAAACTTACATGAAGAGGTTTTGTCAGTAATCTCCAGGAATCTTGCTATTTTGGAGTCTGAAGGGTTACAATATTTAAAGGGTAAGTACACCCTAGATCACTTTTAAAGGGTAAGTATACCCTAGATCACTTTTAAAGGGTAAGTATACCCTAGATCACTTTTTTTTCCACTGTAAACGTGTTTGTATGCCTACCTATAATTAAACTTATTCATCCATTTCGTTATTTCTACAATTCTGAAATAATATTGTATATCATAAGAAACTGGTAGAAAAGCGTCCTTGTGCTCCCCACACTGCCCCCGCCCCAATCGTGATGTCAGAGTACCTCTTTGGAGGTACCTTTATGTCATATGGATAACTCTTGTCGCCCACAACGGAAACAGCCAGCACCTGATTGGTTAGACCCACTATGTTACTTTCATTTCGGCTTCACATTTTTAAACCAGAACAACGTAGCGTCCTGTTCATAAACTCTCTTATTCCACCTAAATTGTCCACTAAAATACGTTTCTGTAAATATTTGGAGTGAGAAATAGGCCATGCAGTTGCTGAATCTTGATTCATATTTGATCTGCAACGTCTAGTTTGACGGTTTGATCCGAGTTATATGAAATAATTTGTGCATTGTACATTACGATGGACTCCGCCCCCACCCCTCTCCCTCGCTCATGTATTTTTCAAAATTGAGTTGTATTCAATTAAATTTTATTTGTATAGCAATTTTTACAGAGAACACAAAGACGCTGCACAGAGAAACAGAAAGAAAATTGAGCAAAAAAATAAATAAAAATAGGCCTTAACCCCCAACCAGCAAAACAAGGTTAAAAAAGCCCCGGTGGGAAGAAATCTGAGAAGGAACCTGGCTAGAGGGTGGGGGGCATCCTTCCCTGGCCGGCCCGGTTTAAACCCTGGCTAGAGAGGGGGGCCATCCTTCCCTGGCCGGCCCGGTTTAAACCCTGGCTAGAGAGGGGGGCCATCCTTCCCTGGCCGGCCCGGTTTAAACCCTGGCTAGAGAGGGGGGGGCCATCCTTCCCTGGCCGGCCTGGGTTAAACCCTGGCTAGAGAGGGGGTGCCCATCCTTCCCTGGCCGGCCTGGGTTAAACCCTGGCTAGAGAGGGGGGGCCATCCTTCCCTGGCCGGCCCGGTTTAAACCCTGGCTAGAGAGGGGGGGCCATCCTTCCCTGGCCGGCCCGGTTTAAACCCTGGCTAGAAAGGGGGTGCCCATCCTTCCCTGGCCGGCCGAGTTTAAACCCTGGCTAGAGAGGGGGGCCATCCTTCCCTGGCCGGCCCGGTTTAAACCCTGGCTAGAGAGGGGGTGCCCATCCTTCCCTGGCCGGCCCGGTTTAAACCCTGGCTAGAAAGGGGGTGCCCATCCTTCCCTGGCCGGCCGAGTTTAAACCCTGGCTAGAGAGGGGGGCCATCCTTCCCTGGCCGGCCCGGTTTAGACTAAGGGTGGAATGGATGCTAATGGACTGTAATAAGGGATCTAATAAAACTAGCTGGTAAGTAGAAACTCCAAAGAAAAGGATGTAAAATGTTCAATTCAAATATAATAATAATAATATGAAAAAAGAGAAAACCAGGGCGATAATCTACGATACACAGCTCCAATGTTCAATCCGCACACTCAAACGAAAAAGTTAAAAGACTGACCTTCAGAGGCAAAAAGTATATAGATGCAAAAAAAGGTTTATTAAAAAGTGGAACGAACGACGCCCGTTTCGGCGTATCTTCGTCAGGTTCGTTCGTGAACTCACCAGCACCTCTTTGATGGAGACACGTTTGTGCACAAGGCGTTTTCCCCTTTTTTTCTTATGATGATAATAATAATATTACTAATAATAAACTTTATTTATATAGCACCTTTCATACAACAAGTAGCAGCCCAAAGTGCTTCACACTAGGAAAATAATAATAATCAACAGTTAAAACAAGAAAATATTGGATAAAACAATATAACATTATATAACATTAATATAACAATAAAACACAATGAAATAAAAGACAATATAACAGGGAATAAAACAAATCGGAAGGGAAAAAAATATATATTTTAAAAAGGGGCGGGGTGGTGCATCTGGGACTCTGGTTGCATCGAGGCAGGGGGCATAAACCAGGGGAGGGACAGGACTGGAGCAGTCTGCAGACTCAGGGTGAGGGACAGGGCTGGAGCAGTCTGTAGACTCAGGGTGAGGGACAGGGCTGGAGCAGTCTGTAGACTCAGTGTGAGGGGCTGGAGCAGTCTGTAGACTCAGGGAGAGGGACAGGGCTGGAGCAGTCTGCAGACTCAGGGTGAGGGACAGGGCTGGAGCAGTCTGTAGACTCAGGGTGAGGGACAGGACTGGAGCAGTCTGCAGACTCAGGGAGAGGGACAGGACTGTAGCAGTCTGCAGACTCAGGGTGAGGGACAGGGCTGGAGCAGTCTGTAGACTCAGGGAGAGGGGCAGGACTGGAGCAGTCTGCAGACTCAGGGTGAGGGGCAGGGCTGGAGCAGTCTGCAGACTCAGGGTGAGGGGCAGGATTGGAGCAGTCTGCAGACTCAGGGTGAGGGGCAGGGCTGGAGCAGTCTGTAGACTCAGGGTGAGGGACAGGGCTGGAGCAGTCTGCAGACTCAGGGTGAGGGGCAGGGCTGGAGCAGTCTGTAGACTCAGGGTGAGGGACAGGGCTGGAGCAGTCTGTAGACTCAGGGTGAGGGACAGGGCTGGAGCAGTCTGTAGACTCAGGGTGAGGGACAGGGCTGGAGCAGTCTGTAGACTCAGGGTGAGGGACAGGGCTGGAGCAGTCTGTAGACTCAGGGTGAGGGACAGGGCTGGAGCAGTCTGCAGACTCAGGGTGAGGGACAGGACTGGAGCAGTCTGCAGACTCAGGGAGAGGGACAGGACTGTAGCAGTCTGTAGACTCAGGGTGAGGGACAGGGCTGGAGCGGTCTGTAGACTCAGTGTGAGGGGCAGGACTGGAGCAGTCTGCAGACTCAGGGTGAGGGGCAGGACTGGAGCAGTCTGCAGATCAGGGCGAGGGGCAGGGCTGGAGCAGTCTGTAGACTCAGGGTGAGGGGCAGGACTGGAGCGGTCTGTAGACTCAGGGTGAGGGGCAGGACTGGAGCAGTCTGCAGATCAGGGCGAGGGGCAGGGCTGGAGCAGTCTGTAGACTCAGGGCGAGGGGCAGGGCTGGAGCAGTCTGTAGACTCAGGGTGAGGGGCAGGGCTGGAGCAGTCTGTAGACTCAGGGTGAGGGGCAGGGCTGGAGCAGTCTGTAGACTCAGGGTGAGGGGCAGGGCTGGAGCAGTCTGTAGACTCAGGGTGAGGGACAGGGCTGGAGCAGTCTGTAGACTCAGGGTGAGGGACAGGGCTGGAGCAGTCTGCAGACTCAGGGTGAGGGACAGGACTGGAGCAGTCTGCAGACTCAGGGAGAGGGACAGGACTGTAGCAGTCTGTAGACTCAGGGTGAGGGACAGGGCTGGAGCGGTCTGTAGACTCAGGGTGAGGGGCAGGGCTGGAGCAGTCTGTAGACTCAGGGTGAGGGACAGGGCTGGAGCGGTCTGTAGACTCAGGGCGAGGGACAGGGCTGGAGCAGTCTGTAGACTCAGGGTGAGGGACAGGGCTGGAGCAGTCTGCAGACTCAGGGCGAGGGGCATGACTGGAACGGTCAGCAGATCAGGGCGAGGGGGCCGGGCCAGAGTAATCTGCAGCTCAGGGTGAGAGAGGAAAACAGAAGGTTAACCCCCCCCCCCCGACATCCTTAACTATAGGATTGACTAAAGAGGTACGTTTTTAGCCTACACTTAACAGACAGAAAGTGTGTCTGAAGCCCATACATACATGGGAAGATTGTTCCATAAGATAGGAGCTCTGTAAGAGAAGGCTCTGCCACCCATTGTAATTTTAGATATAGTAGGCATTTTCAAATAGTCAGCACTTTGAGAGTGAAGTAATCTAGGAGGACAGTAAGGAATAAATAAGTCACTAAGAGAAGGCGGAGACAGGCTGAGACAGTGGGTGTACTTACTCTTTAAAATAATCATTTGAGCCTGGTCTGCCATTATGGAAATGGGGCTGTAAATATTTAAATAAAATATATTATAAAGTCATTACAACCCCACATAGTACACTACCATTCAAAAGTTTGGAATCACTGAGACATTTTTGAAAGAAATTGATATTTTATTAACCAAGGTAGCATTAAATTGATCAAAACATACAGTCAAGACATTGACAATGTCACAAACTACTCTTTCTATTTCAAATAACTGTTCTATTCTTCAGACTTTCTGTTGAAGTATCCTCCATGTGCAGCAATGACATGGGAATGGGAATGGTTTCTCTAGTACCAGATGAGCACACTTAAGGATGAGGTCACAGTGTGTTGTTAGTACAGATCAGCATACTTAAGGATGAGGTCACAGTGTGCTGTTAGTACAGATCAGCATACTTAAGGATGAGGTCACAGTGTGCTGTTAGTACAGATCAGTACAGAAATGGGGCTTTGCAATCATGTGTAATCGTGTAGGTGCTCTGTATCTCCTTAACTAAGGCCCTGTAGTGGGAGGGTGCGTGTAGGGGTGTGTTGGTACTCTGTGTGTAGGGGTGTGTAGGGGTGTGTTGGTACTCTGTGTGTAGGGGTGTGTTGGTACTCTGTGTGTAGGGGCGTGTTGGTACTCTGTGTGTAGGGGTGTGTAGGGGCGTGTTGGTACGTGTAGGGGTGTGTTGGTACTCTGTGTGTAGGGGCGTGTTGGTACTCTGTGTGTGTGTGTGTGTGTGTGTGTGTGTGTGTGTGTGTGTGTGTGTGTGTGTGTGTGTGTGTGTGTGTGTGTGTGTGCGTGCGCGTGCGTGCGCGCGTGTAGGGGTGTGTTGGTACTCTGTGTGTGGGGGTGTGGTTGGTACTCTGTGTGTGTGTGTGTGTGTGTGTGTGTGTGTGTGTGTGTGTGTGCGTGCGTGTGTGCGCGCGCGCGCGTGCGTGCGTGCGTGCGTGCGTGTTGGTACGTGTAGGGGTGTGTTGGTACTCTGTGTGTAGGGGTGTGTAGGGGCGTGTTGGTACGTGTAGGGGTGTGTTGGTACTCTGTGTGTAGGGGTGTGTAGGGGTGTGTTGGTACTCTGTGTGTAGGGGTGTGTAGGGGCGTAGTTGGTACTCTGTGTGTAGGGGTGTGTAGGGGCGTGTTGGTACGTGTAGGGGTGTGTTGGTACTCTGTGTGTAGGGGTGTGTAGGGGTGTGTTGGTACTCTGTGTGTAGGGGCGTGTTGGTACTCTGTGTGTAGGGGTGTGTTGGTACTCTGTGTGTAGGGGTGTGTAGGGGCGTGTTGGTACTCTGTGTGTGGGGGTGTGGTTGGTACTCTGTGTGTGTGTGTGTGTGTGTGTGTGTGTGTGTGTGTGCGTGCGTGCGTGCGCGTGCGTGCGTGCGTGTGTGCGTGTAGGGGCGTGTTGGTACGTGTAGGGGTGTGTTGGTACTCTGTGTGTAGGGGTGTGGTTGGTACTCTGTGTGTGTGTGTGTGTGTGTGTGTGTGTGTGTGTGTGCGTGCGCGTGCGTGCGTGCGTGTGTGCGTGTAGGGGCGTGTTGGTACGTGTAGGGGTGTGTTGGTACTCTGTGTGTAGGGGTGTGTAGGGGTGTGTTGGTACTCTGCGTGTAGGGGCGTGTTGGTACGTGTAGGGGTGTGTTGGTACTCTGTGTGTAGGGGTGTGTTGGTACTCTGTGTGTAAGGGTGTGTAGGGGTGTGTTGGTACTCTGTGTGTAGGGGTGTGTTGGTACTCTGTGTGTAGGGGTGTGTTGGTACTCTGCGTGTAGGGGCGTGTTGGTACGTGTAGGGGTGTGTTGGTACTCTGTGTGTAGGGGTGTGTAGGGGCGTAGTTGGTACTCTGTGTGTAGGGGCGTGTTGGTACGTGTAGGGGTGTGTTGGTACTCTGTGTGTAGGGGTGTGTTGGTACGTGTAGGGGTGTGTAGGGGTGTGTTGGTACTCTGTGTGTAAGGGTGTGTAGGGGTGTGTTGGTACTCTGTGTGTAGGGGTGTGTTGGTACGTGTAGGGGTGTGTAGGGGTGTGTTGGTACTCTGTGTGTAGGGGTGTGTAGGGGCGTAGTTGGTACTCTGTGTGTAGGGGTGTGTAGGGGCGTAGTTGGTACTCTGTGTGTAGGGGTGTGTAGGGGCGTAGTTGGTACTCTGTGTGTAGGGGTGTGTAGGGGCGTAGTTGGTACGTGTAGGGGCGTAGTTGGTACTCTGTGTGTAGGGGTGTGTTGGTACTCTGTGTGTAGGGGTGTGTTGGTACTCGGTGTGTAGGGGCGTAGTTGGTACTCTGTGTGTAGGGGTGTGTAGGGGCGTAGTTGGTACTCTGTGTGTAGGGGTGTGTAGGGGCGTAGTTGGTACTCTGTGTGTAGGGGTGTGTAGGGGCGTAGTTGGTACTCTGTGTGTAGGGGTGTGTAGGGGTGTGTTGGTACTCTGTGTGTAGGGGTGTGTAGGGGCGTAGTTGGTACGTGTAGGGGCGTAGTTGGTACTCTGTGTGTAGGGGTGTGTTGGTACTCTGTGTGTAGGGGTGTGTAGGGGCGTAGTTGGTACTCTGTGTGTAGCTCCTTAACTGAGGCTCCGTAGTGAGAAGGGTCTGTCCCCGGTGGTCCGGGCTCCAGGGACAGGTCAGGTTGGAGAGAGAGAGAGCCTGGAGAATGCCTGGGGCCTCCAGCTGGAGGAGGAGGAGGAGGAGGAGGAGCCTGGGGATGAAGTCATGGATGAAGGTCTGGAGATGAAGGAGGAGAACCAGAGGGGTGAGAAGAGCAAAGGCGTGAGTGAGTGAGTGAGTGAGTGAGTGAGTGAGTGAGTGAGTGAGTGAGTGAGTGAGTGAGTGAGTGAGTGAGTGAGTGAGTGAGTGAGTGAGTGAGTGAGTGAGTGAGTGAGTGAGTGAGTGAGTGAGTGAGTGAGTGAGTGAGCGAGCGACAGGAACTAGGAAATACACGATATAATCTTATTATAATGCAAAAAAAATTGTTTTCAGATCCAGGTGAAGTTGTCATCATCTCAGACAGTGAAGAAGAAGAAGTTGTCATTTTACATCCGAAAACACAAGTCAAAGATTCAAAGTGAGTTCACAGCAGCGGAGTCCTTTCATTTATTGGGATATTGCTAAAGGGTTTTACTGTAATACAAAACCACAACACACCAAAACAAGGTGACCCTGTTTTGCAGTTTATATAATGCATTGCTCATCCCCATCAGAACATGCCATTTAAAGAATTTACATGATTTTAGGATAATGGCAGACACATGATGCAACATGAAAAGTGAATGATTGTTCCTGGTTAGGGTTTGAATTGTGTACCTTGTAAAAGCTACAATATTTTGGATGCTATTTACACACAGATTCATTATTTATTCTGTAGCAACCGGATTCAAGATTGCAACATACGAAAGTAACAGTTCACATGTTAGTTGGTTCAGTTGAAATGCATAAACAATCCAATTCAATAAATGAATGAATCACAAGGGCAATCATATGAACTGTTACTGTTTGTGTATTTAACAGGGTTCACACAAGCAGCTCCAAAAAACAGCGCAAGGAGAAGCCTGTTCACTGAAGCACCTGTTACCATGGTTACCGCAGTCCGGGCAGTGTCCAGATCTGCTGCCCTTCACCACAGCATGTTTTACAGTCTATGTATAAAATTAACCAAGTGTTCATGATTAAAAGCTAATATTTTTTATTAAATGAACAAGGTAAATTTCCTGTTGAAAATGTTCATTTTTAGGGACAAATTGTATCTACTATTCAGTGTAAGCAAACAAAGCTTAGTTTGGATATTTTACAAAAACAATTTCAACCGTGTAAACCATAACCACTCTTGTTTTGTCTCCAACAGTCAGAAAAATGTCAGAGCACATCTAAGTGTAGAAGGAGAGTGATGGGAGCGGTTATCTGTTACAAGCACACCTCATTTAACAGCTAGAGATCTACCGTCCTGTAGGTTTTCACTCCAACCCTAACAAAGCACACCTCATTTAACAGCTAGAGATCTGATTGAGCTGCTAATTAGTAGAATCAGGTGTGCTTTGTTAGGGTTGAAATGAAAACCTACAGGACGGTAGATCTCCAGGAACAGGGTTGGGCAGCCCTGCCTTACACAATTACATTAAAAGACAATGCAGTTGTTAATGCATATGCCTTAAGACAGAGGTGTCATACTAAATTCCCAGGAGGCCGCAGTCTGGGTTTATGTGCTTTCCTTTCAATCAGCTGCCAATGAACCCCTTTGCGCAGATGCCAAATTTGGTAAAATTCTCACCTATTTAGGGGGTGTTCTATTTAAGGCTTTATAACTCCAGGTGTGAACATCACTGAGTCTTGGAACATGGCTTAAATTAAATAAGACCGTTGTAAAGACATTTACAATACTAACTTAGACTAGTTAACTTTCATAAGTTAGGTCAAAATAAAGTGCCACAAATGCAAAGAAATCTTGGAAAAAAATGCAACAAAACAAAATGTTTTTTTTTAGTTTGCAATGAAATAGAGTTTCATATGAGAAACAGGTAAAACTATACGTTTCCTGGTTCATAAACTCCGTGTCCACAAGTGTGCAAAATCTGAGGGTGATATGCAGAACTACTACAGATCTATGATGCATAATATAGGCAGTGTACCCAGCTGTCCCTTAGCTGTCCAAATGTATCCAAAATGGCTAAATTGTCCACTGCTGTAAATCGTAAAATAATTATGTATTTAACTACAAATCAACTGTTTTGGCTAATAAAACTCACTTTTGCATCATTTTCAAGTGGGGATTACTATATTTTCATCAGTTTAGTGGGATAAATAAATATTGATGGGTGTAAACACCTATCCAAAACCTGTCATAAAATGAATTAACATATTTTGTGTCCATTATAATGGCGATACACGTTCATACTCACGCCAAGGAAAATGTTACATTCATCTAGCACACATGCACAGTACCTTTGAATCAGTCTTTTCTGACTCTGAGGGTTCTGACTGAGACTCATGCATACATATGTACCACAGTGCCCGGAACACTGCAGCTCATCATATACTCTGGTTAAGTAAGTGTGGAGCTGGAAAAGGGTTGAAAAGAAAGATTCAGATGAAGTGAAAACATGGTCGTTTATTAATGACAATAATCACTGGTTAAGACTGAGAGAGCAAATATGAACACGTAATACTTCTAGCTGAACACAAGATAGCATGCTGACTGAAGCAAATAAACAGGAACAAGTTCACCATAAAACAAACCTTACATAATCAAATGATTCCGATTCCGAGGGCTGTAACACCTCACCACCAAGAGACGCCCCCCCCTCCCAAAAAAACGTTCAGGCAGTTTTGCATATTTCCGGGTAGGAGAGTGGTAGCAGAGATTTTCTTATAGGGGGAGATGGGAGACTCCGCGGCTGTGTCCGAATCAGAGCCCTACGCCCTTTTGAGCACGCATATTTGAGTCCACTTTGTCAAAAAGATTTTGAGTGGGAGACTTTTTCTCACAAATGGGGGCACTTAAAATACCAGGATGAACCCCTTATTTCCGGGGTTTTGTTGAGGGAATTCAGGAGCACACTCATCTGCAGAACTGTGCACTCACCCGACAATTTCAGTAAGTAACTCCGAAGTAAAAACTTAAAAGAGGTAGAGCGTATATGCATATCTATGGTACAAGAGTGGGTCATATTACGAAATACTTTTTTTATTTTTGTTAATTCTATCTTCATTCATAGTCTACACTTTGTAACAATTGTCATATGTTAACTGATTGATATTCTCAATAAAAATGTAAAAAGATATTACAAACTACTTCCTCACTAGTTTGGAAAGAGTTTTGCAGGATTTATTTCGCACACTGCTTGCAATGTGAGGGGACAGGGCACATAGTAGACAGGGGTCTGAGTGGACAGGGAACAGGGCTCTGATTCGGACACAGCCCAAGTCTTTTGCATTGTGAAAAGCGTAACGGCTAGTTCGGTTCGTGTGCTCCCTTCGAACCACGTCTTTACCCCGAGGTGTGAGCATGGACGCCTGGCCAATCCTAGCGCTTGAATGCTATGCAGGGCGTGTCTTGCCAAGAAAAGCGGTGGGATGCGTGACGTCATATCCTACTACCCTCACACGTGATGTTTTCGGCCTATCACAGCCCTAGTTTTTGCATACTAATGAGATACCATTCGGCTGTTGTTACCATAGAACTATATAGTTCTATGGTTGTTACCGAGAAACATGGTACCAGACCATAGAACTATATATTAACTAGAAAGTAAACGTGGTCACGTGGTTCCATTCAGCCCTATTCAATTTGGGTTCTTCCGCAATGGCACCGCCGCAAGATGGCTGCCATGGCCCGGAAATAGTATTATTATGAGCTCTGCCATGTATTTCCAATGGAGCGTTGTGAAAGTCAACATAGTGGCCCCAGCGCAATCTAGGTATCAAAAGTTCACAATATTGTAGTCAATAGAAGCAGGCAATCACATTTAACATTTTTCCTGGGTTCAAATTTTTTTTAGCGTACACAGAAAAAAGAGAGCCGTGATTTAAAAATACTCATCGGTGAGTGTTTAGTAAGCGCACTGAACTGTGATTGGTTAAGAACATGGTCACGTGGTAATTTTAGTTACGTCACAGGGCAATCACGTGAGGAGGCCTATTGTCATTTCGCCTCACATCCATTCTCTCAACCTCCATTGAACTAAAAAAAAAAAAAAAAAAAAAAAAACCTCCATTGAACTCTATGGTTAGCTGACTTGCTATGAGCATTTAGCTAACTGCATCCGTTGCTGTAGCTGTATGGAGTTCGCTTACCAGCTATCTTGTGCATAATAATGAAATGGTTTTCAAATGCTTTCGCGTGTGTAATATTTCTAAGGTCATACTTCACATCTCAAGATGGGTGTTGTTAGATTACACTAATTAGTAACACACCCAGTGAATATGTTAGCTAGTGTTGAAGTCTGAAAAGCCGCCCGGATAGCAAGACGCTAACGGTAGCGGGTCAACATCGGGTTGGCTATAGAAATGTTGTCCGGCTCCCGGCGTATTATTGTTAATAACGCTAGTTAACAAGACAGTTATTAAAGATTTTTAGTAACTAAATTTATCTGGATTTGCAGTTTTTCTCACGTTAGGCTGAGGTATTTCAACAAGATATCCGTGGCCTAGCTATAGCCTAGCCATTAATCTGTCTTACGTTACGATAACACAAGATCACCATAGTTCATTCTAACAGTCTAACAATAACATAGACATTCCTGAGAGGCTATACCTGGAAAAATAGGCAACAAGTTCCACTGTGGTCGCGATTTCTAATTATTTAGGCTACAGTTAACGTTACATGGCTACACCACACTATTAGCTAGCCGCGCAAGGCTGGTTCACGGAAATCTTGAGTCAGGGACTGGTCCGAATGTAATGTTACCGCTGGAGCTAGGCTAGGCTACTGCCTAGCCATACCACAGACTAATGTTACGGATTAAACAAAATAAACAAGCAGATGCAATAACCGTTATTTAATTATGTGAACGTAATCGTATCATAGACCTATTTAAGATTGTATCTATGTATTTATTGTTTTGCTTTTCACATAATATCGAATGTTCTCACGACATCCACTCTACGTAGAGTGGATCTGGGGTAGGCGCTGGACCCAGGAAAGCGTATAAAACTTTGTTTTAATATAAGGGAAAGGTTGGTGGCTCCAACATGTCATTAGCTGGTTATATTTTTCGAAATAGCCTATTTTGTCTAACCGCGTGACACAGTAGGCTATGCGGTAAATGTTTGCGAAGAACAGCGAGTGCTCCCCGTTGTCTATAGCCCATCTAGGCTATAGGACATTGTAGTTTTACATAACATTACATTAAGTTATTGTGGCTGCGTTTACTATTATGTTGCTTTTGTATGTCGATTTACACGTGTGCATCCTCTCATCGCTCAAAAGAAATCAACCGGATTGAGGAACTGAAGTTGCGAATCAAAACCAGATACGGTAATGCACTTTTAACTGCGCATAAACGAGTAAGTGTCTTTGCTTACAGACACCCCTGGATGAGTTTTGCTAGTAGGCTACCACTTAGATCCCACGTAAACCTGTACATTTTTCCTTAATGTGACCTTGTCATTTTAATGTGTCTTGTCAGGGTTTGTCTTGTGGATGTGCGTCCTATCCTGTGTTCTCACGTTCAGCCTGCACCTTGATGTGGTGAGTGGGCTTTAAACTGAGACAGGCTGCTGAACTTTGCTGTGTCCTATAACAAACTCCTATCGTCTCTACGTTTTTTCCCCCTTATCCAGGACAACGTTGGAGACGGTGATTAAACTTGCTGTGAATGAAACGCAGCATATCGAAGAATAAAAATGTTTCCCTTATTCATGATTCATAATTTTGAATGGTGTACATTTGATTATTTAGTCTTTACAAATGAAAAAAAAAAGCAATTTCTCCTTATACCACTGTATGACTTATGCAAACAATGAACCCTTAAATAAAAAAACAAGTTTTATAATTAATTGAAACTTTTTATTACCGTTTCCCCAAAATGTACATACTAGACAGCTACCTGCGTGTGGTGAGGGGGGGTGTTTGTAGGGAAGATAAGGGACGGGTGAGGAAGAGCAGAGGGCATTGGGTGAACAATGTCAGGACTACAAATTTAATTTAAAAATAATCACATAAATTTTGAAAACCTGACTTAGTTCATTAAAAAAAACCTGTTCCGTTAAAAGCCAAATCCAGGATTGGAGAAACTGCCAGAATTGGGCAGGGAAAACCCGTAAAGGCAGAAAATTACAGTAGGGTACATTGTCAATGACAATATGTAGCCTGACAAAGATGACTATTCATGAGTATACACTTATTATTGTACTATAGTACTGTACCCTTTTGAGTTGCCTGTCACTGGTCTCGTTGGTTTATAGGGCTGGGCAATAACATTGGTGATTACTGATTATCACTGCCATCCAATTGCTATGATATTGTCATAGTGTGACATCATGACAATGAATTGCTACTAAATTTAAGAATGACAAATAACTCGTATATGGTAGGCCTACTCACTTATAAGAATGATAGCTATATTTCGTACTGTATCTTGACACGTGGGTTAATCCCCAAAAGCAGGGAAACATTGAATCAACATTGAATTAGTATCAGATGAAGCATTGATTCAATGTTGATCTCTGATGTTGATTCTGCGTCCAGGTGCTCATCGAGTTTACGTTTAATCAACATCTTGAATAACGTTGAAACGATGTTGATGTTAACTGGAAATCAACGTAACTGATGTTAAATCAATTAATTATCAATGTAATCTATCATAGCTCATGATAAATCATTTTATGACTACATTTTACAAATTCTTGCTCAAAGTAGTCAAAATCTACAAAAACAACTACTTCTGTTACTAAAATAGATAACACATTGACATTGATTTTAAAAATGTAAACATCTTTATTGATTTTAAACCTCTGCTGAATGGACACAATACGCTAAAGCAGTAGAAAATACTGCATCATATACATATGTTTAGGAAGCAAGTGGTGGAGTTCAGGTAGCTATGTTGAGGCACACAATTTGCAAGATCACCAAGAATGAGTTTCCGGACACACATCTTGAGTCTTCATCCCCATCTGGCTATGAAGCATGGATAGGGATATGTCATGTCTTGGTCTATTCAACTTCAGTTGGAAAATGTATGGTTGTCTTTATATCTGAAGGAAACAAGATAATAATGATCATGTTAAAATAAATACAACAAAAGGCTAAAAGGAAAGACATAAAATTAAAATCAACACCAAATAAAGGAGAGCGCCGCAGTATTTTTAAAACATTAACACAAAGCGCTAGTCGCTCTTGCAGCATTTAATGCAATGAGCTCACAATAAAAAACTGGCTGTCCCATTGGCTAGCAAGACAGATGTTTTGTCTCAAAACAATGTCATTAATTTGATTTACGTTAATCCTCAAATGTGCACACACAGAGAGGGAGAGAGATTGCATATACATGTCCACTTTCTTTAGATCAACAAGAAAACATGACAAGGTGCCTGCACACACATAGCAAAGACTTGAACAGAACCCCAGTGAATTCAGACATTTCGACTTTGAGCAGCAACTGATACATACAGTACTTACCAACAGCTGGGTATACAGGTATAGGTGGATGAGTGGTAGCAATTGTTCTTGACATAACTGACAGAGAGAAAATAGATAAGATGGTGACCATTAGAGGACAGGAGAATAGCATGATCAGAATTGTGTTCACGCAGGATGATTCACACAATAGCGCAATGGTCTTAGCCTTTAGGTTAAGGTACACTTTGTTATGTTAACAGGTGAAAAATCAACCCGGTCTCACGCTTTTTCATGCTCATAGTCACGACAATGAATCTATTGAATCGTCACCCGGAGCACGGTTGTCCGACTTTTATCGTGCTACACAGAACGAAATTTAAACCCATGCATTTTCAATGCTAGCATTTCTCAGACTGTTTTCGTGCTACATAGAACGAAATTTAGAGGTATTACTGTGGGCTTTTGGCTGCTACTTTTCGGTTGTTAGCTAGCTAGCCGGCTAGTGAATTTTGTTTACCAGACGAGTGACTTTTGAGTAGCTGGTTGATGGCGATAACCGCTAAATATGTTAATAGGGACACAAAAAACATGTGGAAAGGTTTATTCAGGCACAAAAAAAGCAAACAGTTTATGTCGGATATGGTCAAAATCCCACAATCTCAATTAATTTTAATACTGTCCCCTACATGGGGCGACCCAGATTAGCCGTATATATTTCTTATCCGAACCCTAACCCTAAACGGACTACAGACGGCGCCATCTTTTCACAGGCCATCATTACGTAGAGTTCTCGGGTTTTTGGGGAATTGTAGTTCTAAACTATTAGTACCAATAACGAAAAAAATACTAATCCTATTGACCTGGGGCTTAAAATTTATGTTCAATATAGCATCAGTTAAGATCCCAATTAATCATCTAATTGAATCATCAAAGTATCAAATGATTAAGCATCAAACGTTTTATTCAGGCCCTTCTGTTAGAGCCTGAAGGCTGGCTCTGACATTATTTATGAAAGACTAGTTAGTTAATCATCCTGTTAAATATCTACCCGATATGTCCATTGGTTCCAGAATTAGAAGCATTTGAAGTTTGGCCAGTTTTGCCCTTCTATGGGGCGCTACTGAGTCCCCTGGGGTGTCAGGGCAAAATAATTGACATACGTTATTCTCCAGGTCAAGGCCTTTCCAAAAATGTCTTTAGTTTTGTCCTACGACAAAGTTTAATTTTCACCTCTGTCTGGCTACAGCCTCTTTGAGGTGTAGTTTCCGAGACCCTTTGAGACTCCAGCCTGGATAAAATCAAGTCTTTTGATTTTTTGCTTATTTGGTGGAAAAAATCCTTCAAGGTATTGATGTTTTTCCTAATCACAGTCATATGTTTGGATTTGCACTAGTGTAGACCTTATTTTACCTAACAAATACATCTGGATTGTTGTCATATGAGGGTTAGGGTTAAATAACATGCTGTTTTTGAAGCGCTTTAGCCCCTCCCCGAAACCTCCTGAATAGTCCTACATGGTCAGGATTATATAATGTTGTAGCTTCAATATCCCTCTGTTTACGGATGAAGTTTCCTACATATATCTCTGAAGATGACACTGTTATGAACTTGTAGGTGGCAGTCTCCACAGCTGATTTGTGGCTTATCCTTACCATGGGTGATGAGTTGATAATCAGATGGACTAGTTCTGATACCCGTTGGAGCACACAATCACTAATTGGCCATTTAGTCGGCCCTATACCTAATTAATGCGTGCGTGCGTGTGTGTGTGTGTGTGTGTGTGTGTGTGTGTGTGTGTGTGGGCACATTGCGTGCCATCTGCTGGCTGCTGTGCACCAGACATACAGAGAGATACAGAGGTTTTCTCTTTTATGGGTTAGGTATAATTTTTTACGTCAAAAATTATAATATATAATTCGTACACCTATAGTCCGTGAGCCAGTAGGGTTGGTCGGTACCATCTGAGGGGAATAATGCTCTTGTGATTTTTGGCAAGGTATACATCTCTAGAGTTATAAAATATGTGATAGCATTGTTGTTACTGCATACCAGTTTTGCCAAACCTGAATCATAGCGCGGAGCTTTCAAAACCATATACAGCGCAGAAACCCTGGGGGGGGGGGGGAAATTAAATATTTTCACGGTAAGAAGAATTTTTTTGACAACGTTAGGTTAGCCTGCTTGTCTTCTTCGTCGTCCTGCTTGAGCTAAATTAGCATTAACCACAAATATGCTTTGCTGTTAGGTCTGTTTATTTTCCTGCATCACCCTTGTCATAGTAACTTGTTGAACTGAACCAACCAGGAAAAAATGTATTCACTCACCACAACGTAGGCTACACATAGGCTACAGCGTAGCTATATATATAGGATGTCTATGAACATAGACACAGGCTATATAACATACATTATATATATATATAGTTATCTTAACGCATAGCGGACACTTGTGCCCGTTTATGCGGTCTTAAAGTGCAGTAGTCTATAACGTTGATATTGGAAGGTTATCGTAATAACGTTATGTCCATTGCAGTTTCGAGGGTGTTACGTTAAAATTAGCCAAATGTGTTCTAAAGTATAACTAACGTTATGCTATACCTGGCTTATTTTCTTTTAAATGTGCATCAAGCTACTATTGGTGTATTATCAACAGGCTTTTGTGATAGCATGTCCTTTCTAGGCCTCTGGCTGCTACTGCTAGCTAACTTAGCTAACGGTAGCTAACAAAGTTAGGCTACCTTTCATTTTGCTTTTTTATTCGGTAGCATAACTTTGCAGTCGTCGCTATACATGTATATGGTCGCTAACTAGAGTTACAACCACAGCCATTACTCTGTGAAAAGGGCGAAAATGACCACCTTCACGTGACAGGTCACGTTGGCCAATCAGAGAAAAAACTTTGGGCCGTGGAAACGGTGCCGTTTTGAGAAGGCTTCTGCCTTTCTAGTTAATATATAGTGATTCCATGTCATTGAGTTCAGTGGAGGCAGCCAGCCTTTTACGTTTTTATTTCCGGGTTACTTACTGAAATTGTCGGATGAGTGCACCGTTCTGCCGATGAGTGTGCTCCTGAATCCCCTCAACAAAACCCCGGAAATAAGGGGTTCATCCTGGTATTTTAAGTGCCCCCATTTGTGAGAAAAAGTCGCCCACTCAAAAGCTTTTTGACGAAGTGGACTCAAATATGCGCCCTCAAAAGGGTGTAGGGGTCGTATTTGGACACGGCTGTCTGTGGCCATTTTACGTCACCATGCTTTGTTCAAACTGGAGTAGCTAGTGTGTTATTTACATAGATACATGGTCCTTTGTGAAACGTGCTACACAAATCAAACTGAATTACGTAGCCTAAAAGCCAGCCAAAATCTGGGAGGCGAATTTAGCAAGACTTAGCTATGAGTAGCGAATAAATTCGAAGGTGAACACGCACAGATGGAGGCAGATATGATAAATTGAAACGTGTATTCACAAATCAGTGGAGAATGGTGTCTGCAAGTTGTAACAATAAGATTGTTGTCAGTCGTGGAGCTGCGGTGAGACCGAACAATATTAATACAGGCTATATTGATATTTCAAAGTATATTCAAGCAGCGAGTCAGTTTAAACAAAATAATGATCTAGAGAGCTAGTCCGAAAGCTAACTATTTAACTTTGGGGGTTGTGTAAAAGTATCAGAGATCACGGGGAGACCAATACTATACGTAAACCATTGAATGTGTGTACAAACTACAACAGTCATGCAGAAATAAACTGTATAAATGGCTGGAATACCACGGCCGGTTAGCTCAGTTGGTTAGAGCGTGGTGCTAATAACGCCAAGGTCGCGGGTTCGATCCCCGTACGGGCCATGTCTTTTGACAAGTTAGGATCTTAGCTGAATGATCACAAGAATAGAATAACTTTTATTTTCCTGTTAGGGAACTTCAGTTGTAGTTTCCAGCAGTAAAAAAGACATAGACAGTGGGGCAGACCCACAAACACAAACAAACATGTTAAATAAAGAAATTCAATTGAATCAGATGTTTCACATTATAGTGAAGGTATGTGCGATTATGATTATAATTAAAATTACTATTATTATTAGTATTATGATCAAAATTATATTAAGTTAATTAAATATTAATTATGATGAACAAATTAGCATCAAAAGTAATAACAGTTCCTCATCTGCAAAGTTGATGAGGTAAAATGTTAAATTTATTTTCTTTGTACTGTTTTCAATTAAATATATGTAAAAGAGAATTTACAAATCACTGCTTTCTGCTTTTATGTGCATTTTACAGACTGTCCCAACTTTTTTGGAATTGGGGTTTGTACAATAAGCTTGAAGAGTTAAATTAATAATCTAAAGCTTATTATTGGAAGGAGACAACAATGAACACTTTGATGACTACGTGTCTTTTCAAAATTCTACCACAGTGTTCTAGAACTCTAGAACTCCATTACTTTCAATTGAGTTCTAGAACACTGGCTTAGAATTTTGAAAAATAAAAAAAACTTACTCTTCAAAGGATTAATGCAGTGAAAGTCTGTAGAGTTCATGCTTTTGATCCTTGTAATGAATTCAATGTGCCATGAGAGGTTGTGTTTCACAATAATAATAACTTTATATATATATATATATAGCGCTTTTCAGAACATTTCCAGCAAAGCGCTTTCCAAAACAATAGAAACAGGATAAAATAAACAGTGACATATAAAATTAGACAAGCATTGCAACCTAATTGGATATTGTAGACTATGAATAGTGGCACTATGTCACCAGAATGCACTTTCTTTTCCACTTCCAAACGTCCAAAAAAAAGCACCCAGATTTATAGTTGAATATCTCAGCCATTGATTGGTCTACATCAGGGGTTCTCCTATCCATTGACTGTAGAAAAAACTATAACAACTCGCAATTGAAAGTGCGTTTGCTTAAGTTTTTATTCATATTTTCTTGTTGTTTTTGCCCACATATAATAGGCTAGTCTACAAAACCGAACATTTCACTGTCTAAAAAAACCCCCTGGAAATTGTTTTCTTATTTTATGTACAGAAAACGTCATACAAATCAAAAATTGTATCGTATCGCCGCTCCTGATCTAAATATTAATAGCACTGATAGGAGTTCTGTGGAGCTAGCCTATAGTTTGCTTTAACTAGCAGAGCTGGCTGGCATCAGCCCACAACAGTTCTGTGCACCAGCCGTGCTCAACAGGCGACTGCAGCTTACACAAAGCAGTATTATGGAGTTGTATCACAAATCATACTTCATACTCATGAAGCAGAAAGATTAAATTAGCTGGATAACTACTCTGAGAAAAACCGGAACAGCAGTTATCCAGCTAATTTAGTATTCCTGCGAGTACAGTTCTGTGTTCGTGACACAACCCCCAGTTCTGTGTTCGTGCTATTGCTGTTTACTTGTTGGTAACTTTGCGCCGAAACCGGAAGTAACCACCCTCTCTGTGCTTTCACCAGCTGAATAACTGAGTGCAGGCATCGGTATCGTCGGGAATTCTGTTTTTTATTCTGATTTTTTTCCTCGGATGTTGGAGGCATCTGACAGCTTGGCCCCTGAGGCTTGAGCAGTAATATGGAGCAGACGCCCCCCATAATGCTTCCAGCGTCCCCCTGCAAATCTCAGAACTCCCCCTGGGGGGCGGTACCGTCCCCGTTGAGAAACCCTAGTCTACATACATGGTAGACCACTGAAAATAAAGCTGGAAATCTCTGCTTTACAATAATACTAACAATAAGCCTTGATGTTATTATGCAACATATTTCCATATAAATGCTTGTGTCAGATGTGTAACCATCTGAAAATAATAGTAATTCGGAAAATAATATTGCATGCAGAGCTTGGTCCACAGATGCTGCTTACCACGCTTATCGTTCTCATTTTAATGTTTTGATAAAATTCAAAATGTCATAAAATCTAAGTTGACGGAGCTTATGGGTTCTTCAGGCAAATTTGTTCCTTGGAGGAGAGGAACCTATGTTCCAAATTTCACGACTCTAGGTCAAACGGGATGAGCATGAGCTTTCAAAGTTTTCATATTGAATCACCTATTATGGCGCTACCATGTGGACAAATTGGCAGCTTTATACCAGCACACTACTCTGAGCCAAGGTGAATATTATAAAGTTGGAATGGTTAAAAGCTGTAGGAGGAGTAGCGTTCAGAAATTTAGGCGAAAGAAGATTAGAAGTTTAATGTGTGCAATCGAACAGGTAGTATGTTGCTGAAGCAAACACACAAAGCAGTTCTAATGTATCTATCTTTCACAGTCTTATGGACCTTACTTTATTCTGTGCTGTAATAATTATTTAGGTTGTACTGTAAGTATGTTAAATTTCACAAATTTTAGAAATGTTGCATAAAACATTACATGGATATAAAACATCTTCAACCAACCATTCAGTAGCACTATAGACAGTGAAACTATAAGGATGTCAGTAGCACTATAGACAGTGAAACTATAAGGATGTCAGTAGCACTATAGACAGTGAAACTATAAGTATATCATAATTGTAATTATGATGATGCTGTTGTTGCCATTGTTGGTTAACACGGATAATAAACTGCAATTACAATCCTCCCAGAACAATGATTTATCTTAACAGGACATAATAGATTTATCACATTATTTCACAGTTCGTGTAGGCCTATACTTTAAATATGAGACAACCGACCAGTCCCGAATAACCGATGTTGCGCATGCCAACAAATAAGAGCAATTGCTATTACTGTCGCCAGATGGCGCCAGATGGCGCATTCCAGTGACAGAGTTCTCTAATCACCTTAATCGAGACAGGCAGCGGCAGAGAGTAATTAGTTTATTAGATCACACAGATAGCATTCTCTAAAAGATAATATTATATCTTTAATGTTTGTGAAAATATGTATGTTTAGGTGATTGGCAGAGAGCAGTATAATGCATTTTAAATTGTTTTAGCATCAACCGAAAATGCAGCCAGTGCAATGTTAAATCTAATTTTTCTGTGCAAAAACCTAATTAGGCATTTAAAAAGGTTAACGCCAGCGCCTGAGACGGTTTTTGTTTAATAATCCTATTACTGACGGCTCATCATGTATAAAATGGTGCAGAACGATGCTAAGTTTCCACTGCTTTATGTGTATCTCTGAGAAATAGGTCAGACAAATATTCTGTTAGGGAAGACCAAGCGGATATAGGCTACAATAGTCAAGTTGATTTCATATAATCTGTAAGTACACGCTGTCATTTGTAATCGGTTGTCTTTGTAGATTTTGCGGTCTTTTAAAATAACGGTTCTTTCTCGTAAATCCACGTCTGTATCTTTTCAGTTTGTTGGTTTGTGCACGGCCGTTGTTGCCCGAATCACCTTGGAGACTGGATGGCGCAGAACTGCTGCGGTCGTATAGCCGCACTTCGGGGATATGCCATAGATGCGCGTGCTTATTCAAATAATCACCTCCTAGGCTGGGGGGAAATCTCGGAGGTAAATGTCAGTTACAAAACAATTTTCTGCCTGTTTTTATTGTTTATTTTTCCCCGAAGGCCTTTGTATGGGTATGGGTGTAAATATTTTCACAGTCGAAATATTTTACCAGAATGACCCGTGCCAAATTCAATCGACTGCATTATTATTTTATAATTTTTTCACACTATAAGAAATGTGTTGTGCTTGTATGGACAATAGGCGGGGATTCTCATTGTAGTACTATAGGGTTATTTTGTTTCTATGATATATACTATACATTTATAGAAAAAACCTAGAAGCATAGGCTATAGGCTATATTTGCGCAAACTATGGTTCAATTATATTTTAGCAATGTTTTGCAAACGTAGCCTATATATATATATATATATATATATATATATATATATATATATATATATATATATCGGATTCAATCTCAAGCCTAGTGTGTTTTGGAACGTTCACAGGCAATATTTCACAGATATATTTGTTTTTATTGTGGGTGAAGTCAAAATCGAAAAACATTCCTCGAAATAATAATTTCCTTGAAATAATAATAATAATTAGTAGCCTAATAGTGTTAGGTTCGTTCTATATTTGTTTATGTGTTTTTGATAAGCAATATGGATTGCACTATGTAGCTATTTATTTACTCATGAATTATTAGAAAAATTATAGCCTATTCAGATTTCAAATATATTCGTTTATTTATAATATATATATATATATATATATATATATATATATATAGGCTATATATATATATATCAACGAGGCCAGATCATGTTTTTTGTCACAATAGTTAACTTAAAACATCATGTGAAGCCAGTTGCATATAGGAGGGAAAAATCATACTTGTAAAGTAGCTATAATTAAGAGGATTCAGTTATTCCACATTAACCATGGGAAAATGTGCTGCATCTATTTATATTTTTAACGTCAATTACATTTTTAACGTAATAGTTATTTAAGATATTTGTTTATAAATTGGTCGACCCCAAACCTTCAAATAGTTATCTAGGCCTACATTTTCAAAATAGCTATGGAAACGGCAGTTACGTTCACTCTTATTTTGCGCTTTTGCCTCTTTTCTCCTTACAAACTGTTTTAAAACTGATCCATCAGCAGTTGTGGTTGTGTTTGTTCTGGTTTAGAAAATACGACAAAACAAAAGACTGCGATTGACAAGTCGAGTCAAAGACGCTAAAAGAGAGAAATCAAAGCCTCAAAGGGAAAAGACGTTGTATTCTTTCACCCGCTGTTGCAGAATAAAAAGAACTAAAGGGGACGAACCAGTTGCCCGCAAACGGAAATTACAAAAAGCTTAAGGAAGTTTTAAAATGAAGAGGACAGAAAATGCATGGCAATGAATAGATTAATGCTACCCAAAGTAGCCTTTAACCTAGTGACCGAAGGAACGACTTTGTGTTGTCTTTACGTGCCTTCGGTTCGTAAATACAAATAGCTGCCACGGTGAAAATACAGTTTTTATGCGCTTTGATAAATAAGGTAGCCTGTAATTCATAGCAATTAAAATACGTGATTCGTCCCCTCAAGAGTAGCCACAGATCGTGTTGGTAGTCATGACAAATGAATAGTAGTTTAATACAGAGTAGCAACTGAATTAAAGCCCTGGACACTTTACATATAGTCCTTTTGTCGGCTGTGAGTGTGCGCTTGCGTATTAGGTCTGCATTTCAAGTAGAAAATGGTAGGCTATTATTCACCTGTAGACTACCTTTTACGTTTCATACTGGTACCAATTTTATGAGGGATTTTTTTGAGTTCTTCAAATTATTTTATATTGAATGGATCAAACGGTCACATCGATTAAAATAAAACCCCACGAATGATAAATTGTCTGAAAGAGAAGCGCATACAATATTGGGTAAAAAAATATTGCGCATGCTTAGTTTGCTCAATTGTAACCTCATTCTACCACAGATCAAACTGCATTGGATACTTATTATTGCCACCGGCTCGTCCCTTCTTGCCTGATATTTTCAGTGATTGTTCTTTTAAGCTGATCACACGTGAGGTGCGATATAAAATGTAGGTTTGTTTCCACAAACGTCCCCAGCATAACTTGCAGTTAGTGTTAGTTAATGTATTCCTGTTTTTAAGAGGTAGGCCTGCACTTGAAAACATGTATCCGAGGTTATATCCCCCTCTAATAGCCTATTTTCATTTTTGTAGCGGATTATTATGCGGTAAACGTTTGCTGGAGACCAAATCAGAAACATGAACGACAGTAAACACACACACATTGTTGTCGAAAACAACTTAGAAATTTAACGTCGTGATTAATCGGCTTTAATTTAAGCGTGCAGCTTAACGATTTTGGTGTTCTGGACGATACTTGAAATTAATTACATTAAATTAATAATTAAGAAGGTTTAAACAACTTAGTCATCTTGATTTCAAAAGGAGGGCTGTTTGATTGTCCCCTGAAGAGTAAATGTCAAAATCATAGTCATCCTTATTGCTTTATCAAACTCTGTCGGGAAATAAATTAATCAACACACAAGTGGAGCCAGCACGCGGATCATTTGCAAGTAACGGATGGATATTAAGATTTGCCGATATTATTTTCTGTCATTCAAAGTAACAAAGTGAACATTTATTGCATATATATTAAAAATTATACATAGATCGAGTAAGGCTGATGTCTATTTTATTGAGGCGTCGTGGAAGGTGAGGTCTCCACGGTGTAATTCTCAGAGGAGAAACGTTTCAAAAATTGCTTTAAGTGACCGCTAAATTGAGTTGTTTCGCGAAAGAATTCATAACATAGACATCTATAGCAATGAGCTCATTTTTTGCCTATTATTTGATGCAGAATGCATGAATGCGTACCCATGTGTTTGCATTTTTTTCTAGGATATTCCATTTTACAATTCAGCAAAAGTAAGTAGGCTACATTCGCTTGCATGCGTAGTTTCCAAATCAAGGGTTTCATTAGGCTATAGACATGCCTAGGAAAAGAACCGGGCCCCCAGTTCCCCGATAACAATGGATGCTAAGCCTGTACGACGGTTCTTAAGATGAATCGTTAATTACGTAATTTTAGCTAGTTTCCCAAACACCGCCTCGGTTGGCAGGGATGGTTAAGTGCTTCCTTCTGAAAAGGACGAATCCACATAGCAATAATTCATCATTTGAACATGATATTTTTACATTTTTAGTTATTGGCAGGAGAGAATTTGAACTAGTAGCCTATGTCAAATATGTGAGCAAATTATTTATTAATTGCACATTCATTTAAGGGATAGTTCCCTTTCTGGGAATTTCAGTTTAATATATGATTTCCACTGGCCGGACTGTTTTTGTGAGGTGTGAATGTTATTTTTGACACTTTACAGAAGGTTTTGATGACCTGCCAGCTTCCCAACGGCAGGTATCAGGACATTTGTGGTGTTTGTGGTCTAAAGCATGAAAATTAACTTCAAGTATCTTGAGAGCAGGTTATACAGCAACATTATGCCCTGGAGACTACACCTACTGTATATTACACAATTGGGCTACTCTTCAAAAAATTTTCATCTTATTTGTAATTTCATCTTATTATATTTGTAATTGTGACTGAACACTTTGAAATTAATATGTTAATATGTGCGGCCTCTGGAAACATAATATTGCTGTAGAAGCTGCTTTGGAGTTACCTGAAGTGTATTTTCTGGAACCCCCAAAGACCACTGCACCCCCAAAAAAAACCCTGCACCCGCCATCATGAAGCCAGCAAGTCACCAGAAACGTCTGAAAATACATAAAATATCCTTTAAAGAAACATGTAAAATATTAAAGATGATCTTAGCACTAAGATCCATTTCACAAAACTCCAGTAGCACTAAGTTCAGACAGAGCCCTTGTAGGTACATTATGAGAGTTTCTGCTACTGAGAAACTCCCTCAGGTAAGATGGAGTTGTGATGTGTGAAATACTCTGCACACATAGGTGTAGAGCCAGACACACTATTTCTGCATTACGCATTTACAATAGAATTTAAAAGGGCAATGCGGGTGAAACCATGTGCATCTATACTGTGGGATGCTCTGTCTGGCCAGACACGCTGCATGGCCAGAGTCCCGTGAGAAAGGGTCATATATTATCGCTCCTATATGAGTATAATTCTGAATTGAGGATGGGATGTACAACACGGGCTGTGCACTGGGATGGGATGTACAACACGGGCTGTGCACTGGGATGGGATGTACAACACGGGCTGTGCACTGGGATAATTAGATAGAGATTGATGAATGGTGGTTAAGTGGATGGCATTCATTGAGACCTGTGGCACAGGAGAGGATTCCCTGGATAATCTCCACTTTGATTCTGCTTTCTGTCATGGCCAATATGACCTTACAGCACTGTGAGGTTACTCCTAATTTGGTCGTCATTAAAATACATGAATTGTCTAAAATAAAACCTCTTTCTTGAAAAGTGTACAAGTATTTTGAGGCATTTAAATGAAACCCACCAAAATTACTGAAATAATGTAGGATAAAACCGTTTGGGCCAAGCTGCTGTATGGAATCACCCTTTTGTGTGTGTGTGTGTGTGTGTGTGTGTGTGTGTGTATGTGTGTGTGTGTGTGTGTGTGTGTGTGTGTGTGTGTGAGTGTGAGTGTGTGAGAGAGAAAGTCTACATTAGTCTACAAAGAATACCCGCCCCAGGTTGAAACAAATAATGTTATGTTGAGGTGTAAATACTGTGTTCCCTTTCTCTTTGCATGTCATACATGCACAGGTTTTTTAAAAATTTTATCCCCTCAGTTTAAAACAGGTGGATATATAGCTTTCTTGTTGGCTGCGAAGAAGCCCTTCTTTTTTGCATAACTTTTATTTTTATGTTCTTCTGTTAACGTTTGTGTTAAATGTTAACAACTTGGAACAATACATTTTGTCTGTTAAAAACTGTTAAAAACTCAGAGTTGACTTGACCACTCTTCCCCTTTGTGGCCATTGTGTTGCTGCCCTCACTTGAAGATTTATGTATTTTTAATATTAAATTCCTTCTGTCATGAAGATTGTTCTCTTGTTGACTTTTCTTGACGTATTGACCCCTAAACATTCCCATATTTAATGCAGAATTATTTTTTCTTGTCTTGCTTTGTTGGCCTGTGTTTGCTGTGCTGTTGAACGCAGTTGCCGCTGCCGTGTGCCTGTCCTTTACTCCTCCCTCTGCCTGCACAGCTTGGTAATTAGTTAAACAAACACCTTTTCTAATGAGTGTGTGAGCTGCTGCTGCCAGAGATACAGCTTGTCCTGCTGGAAGCTTGGCCCCACTGACCCTCCGCACAGCCAGGCCACTAAAGCCCGCGGACAGGCCGCAATGTGCCCCCCTCTCAACCCCCCCACAGACAGGCTTGTCCGAATGTGCCCCCCACTCAACCCCCCCACAGACAGGCCTGTCCGAATGTGCCCCCCACAGATCAAAGGCCAGGCCAGGAGAACCCTGATATACCACCAGCTGCTTTCTGTGACACCAGTGACAACGGCATTCATATATTTTCCGGGTCTATTTTGCTTGCGTATTTCTATGCTCTGTTTAATGAAAAAAAGCTCAGTTTAAGCGAGAATCAGAGGGGTAGGAAAGTACTCTGTCTTACTTCTATGCAGAGTGTCCGGAGCATTGCCTGTGTATTGTGTTTGTCAGTATAGCGGTATATCTGAGCGCATTGTGTTTGTCAGTATAGCGGTATATCTGAGCGCATTGTGTTTGTCAGTATAGCGGTATATCTGAGTGCATTGTGTTTGTCAGTATAGTGGTATATCTGAGCGCATTGTGTTTGGCGGTATAGCGGTATATCTGAGTGCATTGTGTTTGGCGGTATAGCGGTATATCTGAGCACATTGTGTTTGTCAGTATAGCGGTATATCTGAACGCATTGTGTTTGGCGGTATAGCAGTATATGTGAGTGCATTGTGTTTGGCGGTATAGCGGTATATCTGAGCGCATTGTGTTTGTCAGTATAGCTGTATATCTGAGTGCATTGTGTTTGGCGGTATAGCGGTATATCTGAGCGCATTGTGTTTGGCGGTATAGCGGTATATCTGAGCGCATTGTGTTTGGCGGTATAGCGGTATATCTGAGTGCATTGTGTTTGACGGTATAGCTGTATATCTGAGTGCATTGTGTTTGGCGGTATAGCGGTATATCTGAGCGCATTGTGTTTGGCGGTATAGCGGTATATCTGAGTGCATTGTGTTTGTCAGTATAGCGGTATATCTGAGCGCATTGTGTTTGGCGGTATAGCTGTATATCTGAGTGCATTGTGTTTGTCAGTATAGCGGTATATCTGAGCGCATTGTGTTTGTCAGTATAGCGGTATATCTGAGCGCATTGTGTTTGGCGGTATAGCGGTATATCTGAGCGCATTGTGTTTGGCGGTATATCTGAGCGCATTGTGTTTGGCGGTATATCTGAGCGCATTGTGTTTGGCGGTATAGCGGTATATCTGAGCGCATTGTGTTTGTCAGTATAGCGGTATATCTGAGCGCATTGTGTTTGGCGGTATAGCGGTATATCTGAGCGTATTGTGTTTGTCAGTATAGCGGTATATCTGAGCGTATTGTGTTTGTCAGTATAGCGGTATATCTGAGAGCATTGTGTTTGGCGGTATAGCGGTATATCTGAGTGCATTGTGTTTGTCAGTATAGCGGTATATCTGAGTGCATTGTGTTTGTCAGTATAGCGGTATATCTGAGCGCATTGTGTTTGTCAGTATAGCGGTATATCTGAGTGCATTGTGTTTGTCAGTATAGCGGTATATCTGAGCGCATTGTGTTTGTCAGTATAGCGGTATATCTGAGTGCATTGTGTTTGGCGGTATAGCGGTATATCTGAGCGCATTGTGTTTGGCGGTATATCTGAGCGCATTATGTTTGGCGGTATAGCGGTATATCTGAGCGCATTGTGTTTGGCGGTATATCTGAGTGCATTGTGTTTGGCGGTATAGCGGTATATCTGAGCGCATTGTGTTTGGCGGTATAGCGGTATATCTGAGCGCATTGTGTTTGGCGGTATAGCGGTATATCTGAGCGCATTGTGTTTGGCGGTATATCTGAGCGCATTGTGTTTGGCGGTATAGCGGTATATCTGAACGCATTGTGTTTGGCGGTATAGCGGTATATCTGAGCGCATTGTGTTTGGCGGTATAGCGGTATATCTGAGCGCATTGTGTTTGGCGGTATAGCGGTATATCTGAGCGCATTGTGTTTGGCGGTATAGCGGTATATCTGAGCGCATTGTGTTTGGCGGTATAGCGGTATATCTGAGCGCATTGTGTTTGTCAGTATAGCGGTATATCTGAGCGCATTGTGTTTGTCAGTATAGCGGTATATCTGAGCGCATTGTGTTTGGCGGTATAGCGGTATATCTGAGCGCATTGTGTTTGGCGGTATAGCGGTATATCTGAGCGCATTGTGTTTGGCGGTATAGCGGTATATCTGAGCGCATTGTGTTTGGCGGTATAGCGGTATATCTGAGCGCATTGTGTTTGGCGGTATAGCGGTATATCTGAGCGCATTGTGTTTGGCGGTATAGCGGTATATCTGAGCGCATTGTGTTTGGCGGTATAGCGGTATATCTGAGCGCATTGTGTTTGGCGGTATAGCGGTATATCTGAGCGCATTGTGTTTGGCGGTATAGCGGTATATCTGAGCGTGCGTTTGCAGCATTTGCTTCTTGCTCTGTCCCTCTCCTCCCCAGAGGTCCCCACATAAATTGATACTAATTGAGGCGACTCTACACTGCTGGCTGCCCAACTGCCTCGGGCCAGCCGAGGACCTGCTCGTCAGACGCTAATTGACAAGAGCTTGTCTGTGTTTAGGAGCAGCTGGGCCTAAGCACTGGCACACAAACGCAATCTTCACACAGCCTCCCTTTGCCTGAAGGAGTCTGAGGGAAAATGTAGTTAAAATGAAGAAAGATTTATGGAAACCCTATTTGGGTGACGTGACAGAGGATGAGCAAGGGAGATATTTCTCCTAGCAGAGTCTCTAGGCTATTTGGCTTTCCCTGATTGTAGTGGTTGGTTCCATTGGTTACGGATAATATAAGGGGGCAATTAGAAAGAGGCAGTTAGCTTGGTTAAATTATTCTTCGATGCATCATTGTAAACTAGATGTGAAGCGCGCAAACTAATGACTCTGTCTATAGTAATATTGCTGACATTTCAGACGATGTAATTAACAATCCGCCATTTTTCAAATGAGCTGCACGCGGATCATCACAAAACGCAATTGTTAAAAATGTGTGCATGATCTAGCGTCATATCATTGTGAAACGATCGTATGAGCTGTAGCATATGCGCCAAACATTTGTCTGTTGGGACTTACGAATGTAATATTTGAAATCCAAACTGTATATTATTACGGGATACACAAAATCACGCACAGTGCCGTAAATTAATAGATTTGAATTATTATTTTAAGCACAGGAAAACAATAAATTTAAAAAATGCATATGAAGTGAACTAAAATGGGGTATTGTTGCGGCAGAGGTGGAGTGTAACTTTCCCACTGTCTGTACGTGAGAACACAAATAAAGAGCCGTGGAACTTCGTTCCTTTCGCCTTTAGACCGAAATCGCAAAGTTTTCGTGCGTTTTCTTTGCGTTTCCTCGCTTTATTTTTCAGTAACAATGGCGACATTGAAGCACCCCGCCGGAGCGCCACAGTTGGGGATCTTTGGTAGTGTTTTAGACATCTTTAGATTTCATCAATCAAAGTGACTGCAGTTTTCCATAAAAATGCTGAATTCGGGTCTGAAACTGGGAGAAGTTCATAAAAATACCCGGCTGTCCTGTGAAATGATAAATGGCTATCCTTTTACATAGACAATAAGAGGAAAACTTGTTTGTGGTCCCATTTTCATGTATAGCTTGAGATAAACCGATATAACATGTTCTTTGTTCAACAAATGCACCTAAGCTGCCGTATTACAGCATTATATTTATGTGGGAATCAACAGCATTGAATGGTAAGGAGACATGTATTATACAGGAAATGTCTTTTGCCAAAATAATAAATAATTACATTAACCTTTTCTGATTATATAGGCCTATGAATAATAATAAAATGCATTAGATAAAACAGGAAGCCAGTTCCTTTAATGACAAGAATCTGCATTCATGACTTCAGTCGTTCAATAAAAAAGTTAAATAAAAGACAATCATGATGATAAAGATATTTTTAAGGATATTATTTTCAAGGATGTTATATATTCCTTTTCATATGTTATTATTTTCGCGACCATATTTTATTTCTGACTATTGAAGAAGTAATGTATGCAGATTCGCTTGTCTTATATAATTTTTTATTTGAATATTATTGAAGATGGAAGATGAGGAGTTATTTACACGTTATTTAAAAGATTATACTGTATGTGAAAAACTGCCGAATTTAATCGTTGAATTGATATCATTTTTCTTTGTCTAAATGTGACACAACTCGGAAAGGAATGTAGCGTAATATTTAAAAAATGGGCTGAGGTATTTATATAGTGGTTGTACAGTGTCAAATTGCATGATTTCAGTAAATGAATCAGAAAACGATCCAGTGGCTGTCCTCGGGTTTGTGTATAAATCTGTCTCTGAAAATCCCAACAGATGCTCAAAAACAACAACTAGACTGTATGCCTACATTAAGAAGCCCAGTGAATGCGCCGCCATATCTTAATGATTTATAGTCCGAATCTGATGCTTATAAGAGGAAATAAAATTCCTCAGAAGCCTAAGATGACCGCTGTAACACATTCGGGGTTTTTTTCTGCTCATCACAATTCATCAAGTGTGACCCAATATATCTCAATGATCTCCAGATATGACGACGCTCAGCATGCAAATGAAAGCGCAGGATAGCGTGGTGGCGCTCGGGGCAGAGGGAGAGGACGCGCGCCCTGGTCGGGGTATGGCGTGCCACTCACTCTGGCAGGGGGCTCGCGGCTCTCACCGGCCTTAGTCCCGTTTTTCAAAGCTCTTTTCATCGTCTCTGCGGGCTCCTCGCGGGAGGAGACTGACTCCAAATAAAGGAGCATTATGAAAATTATAATATCAACCCCAAGAGCATGTCCGTCTTGGCAGTTTCGCAGCGTTTCCGCATTGAGCTGATGCATCAGCCAAGTCGATACCTAAAAGTCCATTTAAATGTATATAGGCCTACTGAGGCTGAATGAAGCAACAGTACTTTCTTTATACAGCATATCTTAATTCAACTTTTCAGTTTCGTGACACTTGATTTTAGCTCGGTCCCTTCACACCGAGTTTTTTTCAGTTGGCCTTTTAAATGGTCCTTTACGGCTTTATTATCTGACACACTGTCTTACTTTAGTTTGTCATTGATGATAAATGATCCTTATCAGACTTTTACAATCTTTATTGTGATACATTTTCAGGCAAAAGGGGAATAAATATAAATGTAGTGAAAGCGCCAAACAAATCTGCTGCTGCACAAAAACAACGAACTTGTGTCCACAACACAAATAAGCCAGATTCCACACAGACAACAGGTCTTCATGCCAGTACAGAATAGTAGGCTATTGCCTGTATATATTTTCGGATATCTCCCCTCATACGGTCCACATCCTGGGCGATTAAAAAAAAAAGACTTTTACCATACACAAATAATATATACACCAAATACTATAATATAATTAGAGTATTTGGTGATTTTATCTCCTCGTTTGCACCAGTGATTGTTTATGGATGAAAAACTGTGATTCTCAGCCATCAAATATGAAATAAAGTAAAACCCAGGTGATGATTATATTGTTGCGTAGGCTATAGGAAAGGGGGGATGGGGGGGATACATAAATATTAATTATGTGAGTGAAAAGAGTGTCTGACAGATATGATGTATGGCGGCAGATGAACTGAAGGAGGTATTCAAATGTACAGTACGTGGGCTCATTGTGTTGTTAATTACCTTAAAGTGGGGGCGCACTTCATAATAATAAAGCGTTTATCATCAATAAAGCAACTGGAGTTGGTGTAATTGTGCGTGATGAATGGTGTTAGTCGTGTTCTGCAGGTGCTGAAGATGGCTGGTCACTCCAGGGAAGTGAGGTTCCCTCATTGTTGGAAGACTGGGTATGAAGCGATATTTCTGCATGGATAAGCAGGTGCTTGTGTTGTGTACACGGAAAATATTAAACAAAAACAATAGAGGCTTTGGACTCGAGGTTAAGGGCATGAAAAATTGTGTAATTTTAGGACAGAGTGAAAGGTCTGCCCGGAGCAGGGACTATGGCATTTCCTGTGGTGAGCTGTGCATTGGCTGCTAATAGAGATGTAATTGATGGGCGAAGCCCCATTTCCGCGCGCCATCCGTTATTGCTCCATCCAGCCCGCTGTAAAATAGAACCATAATCGGATTGTGCAATTCCACCAGGATCGGAGCTCGAGCTAACGGCACAGAAAAATCTTTATTAAAAAAGTTACAATGCTGGCTTGAAGTCGGCTTTCTGCCTTCTTTAAAGAAAAAACATGAAGAAAAGGATACCATCGAGGGACCTGACAGTAACTCAGCACAGTCCTAAACTCTCCCCCACTATATAAGTTCTTTATAAAGTATTGAGCATTGATTACTTATTAATTAATAATAATAGCAGCAATCATAATCAATAATATTTTATGCACTTAGTTTGTGGTTAATTAATTCTGCTTTTTACTGGATAAGATGCAAGGTGCCTTAAGAGGTCTTTCTTATATTATGTATTTTCATATGAATGAGACAACCTGTAAAACACAATTGACTAATAAAAATAAATGGTGGGCAAGAGTTGCTTTCTGTATTTTTTGCCATCTGAACATCCTTTGAGGTACAGAACAGCATGCCTTTATCTTGATCCAAGACTTTTCCAAATTGAACACACACTCATTTTGTTCCTCTGATAAAATGTAAAAAAAAAAAAAAACTATAATATGAACTTCCCACGTGCAGAATATTCCATATAGCTACACTGCCTGGCCAAAGAAAAAGTCGCACACTCTAATATTTTGTTGGACCGCCTTTAGCTTTGATTACAGCGCGCATTCGTCGTGGCATTGTTTCGACAACCTTATGCAACGTCACAACATTTATTTCCGTCCAGAGTTGCATTAATTTTTAGCCGAGATCTTGTATTGACGACGGGAGAGTCGAACCACTCCGTAAAGTATTCTCCAGCACATCCCAAAGACTTTCAATGGGGTTAAGGTGAGGACTCTGGTGGCCAATTCATGTGTGAGAATGATTCCTCATGCTCCCTGAACCACTCTTTCACAATTTGAGCCCGATGAATCTTGGCATTGTCGTCCTGGAATATGCCCATTGATGGGACATTCAGGTACTCGGCTGACTTCATTTTATTGCTGCATACCGTTGCTGAGCTTAGACTTGACCAATTGAAGCAACCCCAGATCATAACACTGCCTCCAGAGGCTTGTACAGTGGGCACTATGCATGACGGGTGCAATGGCGACTTTTCACACTGACCGCAGTCCGAGCTCCCACAAGCAAACCCTCATGTATAGTTCTGTGTAAAGCAACCACAGTGAAGCAGGCGTCTATAGAATACGTGATCTCTCACTGAGTGCTCCCTAAACAGCATTCCATCACCTTCCTCATGTGTCTATAGATTCATCATTTCCATCACCTTCCTCATGTGTCTATAGATTCATCATTTCCATCACCTTCCTCATGTGTCTATAGATTCATCATTTCCATCACCTTCCTCATGTGTCTATAGATTCATCCCAAAAAATAGCATGTCATGCCTTTGTGTTTCTGAACCACCTGGACACAGCAAGATTCAGTTGTGCACTGAAGAGGGACATTGTACAATTAAAAACATTAATGACAAGCATGTAATACATTGCAGCCAAATTAGCAAAAAGGCTACATTTCATTTGTAATCCCAAGGTAGATGATATGACATAACATTGCACATAAAAAACAAGACATTGCTAAACCATATGAAATGTGTAGATCAGTATATTACAGATAAAACAGACAGCCAAATTAATCAATGATATAAAACATAATGTTGAATTTGTGATACTAAACCACAGTTCAATTCAATTCAATTCAATTTTATTTGTATAGCGCTTTTTACAGAGAACTGTCACAAAGATGCTGCACAGGGAAACAGAAGGAAAATTGAACAAAAAAACAGGCCTTAGCCCCCAACCAGCAAAATGAGGTAAACAACTCCCCAGTGGGAAGAAATCTCGGAAGGAACCTGACTAGAGAGGGAGTGCCCATCCTTCACTGGACGGCCCGGTTTAAATGATATGCTCCCGTTTTTTGGTTCTAGTAAGAACCCTAGCAGCTGCATTCTGTACAAGTTGGAGACGATTCAGGGCTGAGCCAGTGCAACCAGACAATAAGGCATTACAGTAATCTAGTCGAGAGGTTACAAAGGCATGAACCATTTTTTCAGCATCCTCCAGGGACAAACCTTCCTTAATTTAGATATATTCCTCAGGTGGAAGAAGGCCATTCTTGTGATATTGTTAAGACAGGTCTCTATTTTATCTTTAAGACAGGTCTTTATTTTAGACAACTGGTCAACTTCACCTGGCTTAACTGATATATAAAGTTGTGTGTCATCTGCGTAGCAGTGGTAGTTAACACCGTGTCTGCTTATAATGTTCCCAAGAGGGAGCATGTAAAGAGAAAAGAGCAGAGGACCGAAAACCGATCCTTGTGGTACTCCAAAGTTCACCCTAGAAAATTCAGAGGACTGATTGTTTACCCTAACAAACTGGGATCTATCATAGAGATAAGATTTAAACCACATAAGAGCATGCCGGGTAAGACCAACTAAATGTTTTAGCCTGTGGAGGAGAATATGATGGTTTATAGTATCAAAGGCAGCGCTCAGGTCAAGTAAAACAAGAATAGAAATACAGCCACTATCCAGAGAGAGGAACAAGTCATTCATTACTAGGGCAAGGGCGGTCTCGGTGCTATGGTGCTTCCTAAACCCAGATTGAAACCTCTCATACACGTTATTAGTATGTAAAAATGAAGAAAGCTGTTGCGCTACACATTTCTCAAGTTGGGGATATGGGAGCATATAGGATACAGTAGCATGCATCCTTCAATAACTTGTCATGGTTTTAACCCTTTTTGCCTATGCGGTCGTTCTCCATGGTGGCCACGCGAGGGCGCTGCTCTTTAGGTGGATGCTTGCTCCGCCCTGCTTAGATTACGGGGCTGCTGTTAGCGCCCACACCTGTGCATAGTCACCTGGAGAGATATATATAAGCCTACCGTTTCCTTCATTCGGGGCTTCGACATTAATTGTTCATTGTTTTGTACTGTGGTGTTTTTGTTGGCTGTGAGTTACTCGTACCATTTGGGCTACTCGCCTATTTTAACGTCTCTTTGTTGAGGCAGGGCTTATTTCTTGCTGGCTTGGTAGTTACTTATCTCGTAGAAGTTTGGGACCGTAAATCTCTGCTCTATTTCGCCTTTTTGTGCTTTTTCTCCGTGTATGGAGATTTGGGCGATTCTGTTCGGAACTGTAGTTCTGTTCGCCCTTCGGTGCATGTCGTCTCATAGGGAGATCGGGCGTTTCGCTTCTACTTAGTTCTTAGCTCGTAGAAGTATAGAGTAGCAGTTCTTTGTTCCTTTTTCGCCTTTGATTGGTTTTCTTACTGAGAGACCTGGCGTTTTGCTTCTACTCATTTTCGTGTTACTGTGAGCCAGTGAGTAGCTTTGGTACGTTTATTCCCTGTTTTGTCTCCTTCTCGTGGACTACGTTCCCCTTTGTTGTGAGTCAGGGTTTTTGTTTATATTGAGAGGCTGTCGTGCTATTTTTGCATTGGTCTTTGTTGCAGCTGTCCTCCGTCCTTTTTACCTACGGGACGATTTTGTTCGGAACTATTGTTCTGTTCATTTTCCGGGTATGTTTCTCCTTGTGTGGAGTTTGGGCGAGGTTGTGGACATATTTGTGTGTGACTGCGCGTCGCATAGGAACGTTGCTCTCTGTTCTTTCACTTCATTATATTCTTTTACTGAGAGGCTAGGGCGGTTGTTTTATATTAAGCTTGCGTTAGTCTATTTGGATAGTAAAGTTATGGGACGACGGTGCTCCGTCGGCTCACCTGTAAAATGTTTCTCCCTCCTGGGAGATCGGGTGTTTACCCCTTTTGTTTTCTGCATTAGACTGCGAACTTATGAAACTAGCCATGGAACGTTAAATCTCTGTTCCTGTTCACCTCGTTACATTTCCCCTTACTGAGAGGCAGGGCTTGTATTTGTGTTTGTGCTTGTGTTAGTCAGATAGCCGATAGTTTCGGTGCAGCTGTCCTTTCGTCTTTTGTGCTTTTTCTCCGTGTATGGAGATTTGGGCGATTCTGTTCAGAACTGTAGTTCTGTTCGCCCTTAGGTGCATGTCGTCTCATAGGGAGACCGGGCGATGTTGTAGACATGTTTGCGTGCGACTGCGAGCCTCAATCTAAGCCTTGGAACATTAATTATCCGTTCCTTTGCCTCGTTACATTTCTCCTTACTGAGAGGCTAGGGCGTGGCTCTATTTTAAGCTTAGTCATTTTGCTGGTAAGGCTATGGGACTGCGGTTCTCCGTCGGCTCGCCTGTAAAATGTTTCTCCCCCCTGGGAGATCGGGCGTTTACCCCCTTTAGGTTCTGCATGTGACTGTTAGTGTTAGCTTATGGAAGTAGCCACGGAACATTATATCTGTTCTTTCGCCTCCTCTTATACAATCTTATCATTCTGCAATATTTGTTGACTGTTTATTTATTTGTGCCTTTATGCTACTCGTCCGTTCTTGTGTGTCTCGTTACCGAGACAGGGCGCATATTATTTCTGGCTATTCAGACCCCTGTCCTTACGCTCTACTTGGCGTGTGACAGTGAGCCGGTTAGTAGCGTCTGTAGTGGTGTTCGTTGCACGTGTTATCAGTTCACTCTTTGCATGTGATCAACTAAGAGTCATTATGTTAATTAATCCATTATGTTAATTACTCCAGCCGCAAACAGCTATATTTAAATATAGATTTTGCATGTTTGGAGTGGTTAGGTACACAAGCTACTGCTACACTGAGCAAGCTGGCCGTTTACTACAAACTCATTCACTGGATGTCTAGTAAATGTTTTTATTTGCTTCGTTATTCACTGTTTATTATGTAAGTATGGTCCATACTTACCAAAGGTAAGAATAGAATGGACACAATGGTGAGAGTTTAGAACCAGGGGCACCTGAATAGTTGGACTGGGAGATCAATAGCTGCTGTAAGCTGCTTCTCCCTCTCCCTCTCATTCTCCCTCTCTCTCCCTCTCTCTCATTCTCCCTCTCTCTCTCACCCCCACTCTCGCTCTCTCATTCTCTCACCTCTATCTTTCTCTCCTTCTCTTTTTAAACTGCTCGACAGCTGGTTTCAAGGTTTGGGCGATGGTTTTTCTTTTACATCCTTCACTGGGGGGCCGAAGTACAGTGTTGTCACTAAGAGGAAAGATTGTTTACTAAACTATGTGTCTGGCTTAGCGAAACTGTGTATTTGGAAGACCAGGAAGAATAACTCTCTTGGGGCTGCTACCACTGATCCTAGAGCAGGAAGAATAACTCTTGGGGCTGCTACCACTGATCCTAGAGCAGGAAGAATAACTCTCTTGGGGCTGCTACCACTGATCCTAGACCAGGAAGAATAACTCTTGGGGTTGGTACCACTGATCCTAGAAGTATGCTGAAGGGCATGATGGCAGCACGACTAAAGATTGAATTTGCCTACTATATTTTAATGAATGACATACCAGGTTTCTGCACAACGTGTGTGTGTGGGTGTGTGTGGTGTGTGTGGTGTGTGTGGTGTGTGGTGTGTGGTGTGTATTTCAAAATTTTAATGGTCATGCACTGTTCATGGTATTTGTGACATAAGAAGGTGCATTGACTGTATTCACTGTAAGTAAAGTTAACCCATTGTTAGGAAAAAATTGAACAATAAAGGGTTGTTAAAAATAAAAAAATCTCTCCCTCTGTCTCTCTCTCACTCTCACTCCGATTCTCCCTCTCCCCTCTCTCTCTCTCTCTCTCTCACCCCTTTAGCGTCTCCTTGAAGGGTGTAATGAGGCATGTCTTCACACAGAGGCTGGGTGGGGGTGGGATGATTGATGATTCTGGGATAAAGGCCCATAGAACCCTGCATTGAGCTGGGATAGTGGTTGGGATGGGCCAGCTCTATGTCCAAGACCCCAGTATATACAGGGAGGGAAGGTATTCTGTTGTTCTCTAATCCATTTAGCTATTGAGCCACCAGCCGTCTGAAGCTGGATAAGTACTGCAGAGGAAGTGAGGAGAGGATTGTGGGCGGGCGGGGCGGGGGTGTTTAGAGATGGGGAGAAGGGGGCCCCAGCATGGGGCTCGCACCGTGAGCCTATCAGCACGGACGCGCCAGGAAAACTAGCCGCCTAAAAAAAGAAGGGCCCGTTTGACTGCCGTTGTGAAGGTTTCTGTTCTGTAAAGAAGGATTTAAGTGGAACAATGGACATGGAGCAAACGCTAACAGTTACAAAACTAAGAAGTGATAAAATATAATTATATCAAAACATCGTCAATAAGAAGAGCTCCTCATTACCAGCTCATCTGCTCACTGTAACTACTGATTGTTTTGCTTTGATATTCAAACAGCAAAGTCTGTTATATGACATGACATGAAAATTGGTCAGATTTTAGGTAAATGTGCTTGGTAAGGGCAGTAGTTAAAGTGATACTGCAGTCAAAAACCGACTTTTCCCGTTGAAAACCTATGTTTTGAGTTAGATTATGATCATACACAACTGTTTATGTCCGAAAATTTAATGTTTAGTCAAAATGGTTTTATCTGAGTTTTAGTGTAGACTTACCAATATGCTGGCTTCCGGGGATTCGTGACGTCACAAAATCCTTAACATAAAAATGGGTGGACTTGAGGTGGTCCTAGGGGTGGGTCTTGGCTGGGCACGTGGTATAAAAGCAGAGAACGACGATTTTTTTTTTCCTTCTGAGACTGAGACCCTTGTACTGCTAATTAGCTAGTTCAAGTTCAAATGCGAATTGCTTTGTATTATTGCTAACGTTAATATTACGACTTATATCGAGCTACAGTTATTCATATACGACGTCTTACTACTTGGTATCTTTAGCTAACTTGCCTGCATTATGCCAAGGAGTCAGAGATGTATCGTTCCTCGGTGCAACGCCACCGGCTCTGCTAGCTTTCATAATCTGCCGAGAGACCCAGCGCTACTTAGCCAGTGGCTTCAAGCTATTGGTGTAGAGCACGCGGACTTGCCGAAGAAAGCCCTAGTGTGCAACGCGCACTTCACACCGGACTGCTACCACAATTTAACTGGCTTTGAGATGGGCTTCTATAAAACTCTGTCGCTGAAGCCAGGTGCCATCCCAACAGTGATGGATGTAATTTTGTAATCATTACATCAGCTAAGTAAAACAGCTAAGTACAATATACCTATTACATTGTATTTGTGACATTGTGTAATTGCACATGTATTGGCCACTATTATACGGTTGGGCCAAGCATGCCCATTTAATCTTATATTTCGACTTTAGAATCCTATTTCTGTTACTGCTAAATCAGACACACTATCTGGCAGTGGGGTGAGGTAGTTTTACTGATTTCAAGATCTGATTTCAAGATAATTCCACTTGTCAAGCAATACGTAACTTAAAACAAGCAAATATTTTCCACTTTAGAGAAAAAAGAGAGCGAGACTGAGAGAGACAGATACAGAGAGCGAGAGACAGAGAGAGAACCAGAAAGAAAGAGTGATGGAGAGAAAGAGAGACATAGAGGGTCAGAGAGAGAGAGAGAGAGAGAGAGAGAGAGAGAGAGAGAGAGAGAGAGAGAGAGAAAGAGAGACATTGAGGGTCAGAGAGAGAGAGAGAGAGAGACTGCACTTCTACACTGCAATGAATATAGGGAAATTCGGAATGAATTTTTAAAAAAAACAGCAACAATACTTCCAAATTTTGCCACACTTCCAGACCAAGAAAAACTTCCCATTCTACTGGGTGAAGGACACACAGCCCCACTAGCTGCTTCATATGTAGCAACCTGTCATCTACACAGGAACAGGATAAACGACAACACCTGCAGTTAAGACATTTGTGATTAATAGGTTGTTGAATTCATTTGTATTTATTGAATATTGTTTTTATTGTTATTATTATTATCATTATCATTATTATTACTGTTGTTATTATTATTATTATTATTACTGTTGTTGTTGTTTGTAACATTTGCTTTGGCAACACATTTTGTCATGCCAATAAAGCACCTTGAAATTGAAATTGAATTGAGAGAGAGAGAGAGAGTGAGACTGAGAGAGAGAGAGTGAGACTGGGAGAGAGAGAGTGAGTGAGACTGAGAGAGACAGATACAGAGAGCGAGAGACAGAGAGAGAACCAGAAAGAAAGAGTGATGGAGAGAGAGAGAGAGAGGGTCAGAGAGAGTGAGAGAGAAAGAGAGAGGGAGAGAGAGAGGGAGAGACTGAGAGAGAGAGAGAGAGAGAGAGAGGGAGAGAGAGAGAGGGAGAGAGAGACTGAGAGAGAGAGAAAGAGAGAGGGAGAGAGAGAGAGGGAGAGAGAGACAGAGAGAGAGAGAGAGAGAGGGAGAGAGAGAGAGAGGGAGAGAGAGAGAGAGAGAGAAAGAGACAATGCCCTCAAACTACTCTGCCAGTCTACCCTGAACACCCCACAGAACATTCTAATACACACTGGCACCAATGACCTGCGCTCCAAGGGAGAGAAGGTGGCAGAATCCTTAAAAAAGGTGGCAGAAAAGGCCCACAGGCTGTTTCCACAGGCGAACATTGCCATTTCCACACTGCTGCCCCGCAGAGACTATCCAGGTGGCCTGATCAACAAAATAAATCAGTCAATCACCAGTGACTGTGCCACGCTGCCCAATGTTACCATCATCCACCACCCAGCTCTGTCCTGTGATCACCTTTATGACCTGGTCCACCTTGACCAGGAGGGTGTCAGGCTGTTTGCTAAAGACCTAAGAGAGGCTCTCTACAGAGACCTACCCACCCTCCAGCCCCGCAGACCTCCAGCACACCCCCATCACCAGTACTCTGCCGGCTACAGGAGATCCCACCACCGACAAAGCAGAGCCCAGCCTAGCACAACCCAGCCCAGCAGGACCCAGCCCAGCACTGCCCAGCTCAGCACAGCCCAGCCCAGCAGGACCCAGCCCAGCACTGCCCAGCCCAGCACTGCCCAGCTCAGCACAGCCCAGCCCAGCAGGACCCAGCCCAGCACAGCCCAGCCCAATCCTGCCCAGCCCTGGGTCCCACAGCAGCTCACCTATCCAGTTCACCCAAAAAACACTCACCACCACATGATGCACGGCGCAGCTCAGCCCACCCTGTCCCCACAACAGCTCACCTATGCAGAAGTTGTTCAGGGTGCAAAACACCCAAACACTCAAGACTGTGGGGAGGTACGTCAACTACTACAGCTAATCCTTAGGATACTCAACTAATCAGTTAATTATTATAAATATGTGCAAATATTCAGTATTCAGTGTTCAAATAATACTAAAATGTTAACTACATACAGTATGTGTATGTATATATATATATGTATATATATATATGTATGGGTGTGTATGTATATGTATGTATGTATATGTATATATATATATATATATATATATTTTTTTTTCTTCTTCTCATTATGCTCATTGATAACCAACAAATGCATTCTATTCAAATGAGATCTCTTTCTATCAGCGCATGGAACATCCAAGGAATGTACTCCTCAATATTTGGAACTAAAAGTATAAACCCAGATTTCCTTAAGAACATCACTGGTCACGACATCATAGTGCTCTTAGAAACATGGTGTAGATCAGATGTGGAAACTCACTGTCCCTCGGGCTATAGGGAGATTGTACTGCCATCTTTCAAACATGCTCACGTAAAACGTGGAAGAGACTCAGGTGGAGTCATCATATGGTTTAAAGTGGACCTGAAAGGCCACTTATCAATAGAAAAGAAAGAGGTCACACACATTTGGCTACGGCTTAAAAAAGGCACAATTAATAGTGACAAAGACCTCTTTCTTTGTGCAGTTTACACTCCACCTGCCGAGTCTCCCTACTTCAATGTAGATTTTTTTTAACAGTCTCCACGCAGAAACCAGCCATTTCCAGGCTCAGGGGAATGTGCTGTTGTGTGGAGACTTTAATGCCAGAACAGGCAGAGAGGGTGATACCATTGAAACTCAAGGTAATAATCATATCTTCAAAGCTTCTCCGCACCTCACCCCGACAACAAAAACGCGGAATAACCCTGACAATATTGTCAATAAGCATGGGAAGGAGTTGTTGCATCTCTGTCGAGGCTTAGGCCTGTACATGCTTAATGGTAGGATCCGTGGGGACTCATTAGGTCGGTTCACATATTGCTCAGCTCTTGGGTCTAGTGTAGTCGACTATGCCCTTACTGACATGGACCCCTCCTCCATCAGTGCATTCACTGTTAGACCACAGTTACCATTATCGGACCACTGCCAAATTAATGTCTTCCTGAAAAGATGTGAAACATCAACAGTTCAAGAGCCCCATAAACTAACTAAATTAAATATGGCCTATAAGTGGGCTGAAAACAGTGTGTCTGACTTCATTTCTGCAATCAGCTCTACTAAAATAAACAATCTAATCAATACATTTTGTTCAAGACAATTCCAACCAGATCAAGACAATGTAAATCAGGCTGTTAAAGAAATAAATGAAATATACCACAAGGCTGCTATCATGGCAAACCTTATCAAAATTAAGAAACCTAAACAGAGACCTAAAAAAGAAACATGGTTTGATATGGAGTGCAAAATTATTAGAAAAAAACTTAGACAATTATCCAATCAGAAACACAATCAACCAGATAATTATGATTTAAGACATCAATATGGTGAAACACTTAAAAAATATAAGCAAATTCTTAACTCGAAAAAGAAGCAACATTATATCCAAACTTTAGAAGAAATTGAGGCCTCCATTAACAAAAATCAGTTCTGGGAGAAATGGAAAAAATTACATTCAAAACAAACTCCTGATATTCCCATAAAAAGTGGAGACATCTGGAAGAACCATTTTGAAAACCTCTATGAAGAAATACACACTTCAAATCTCTCAGATGAACAAAAAAATATCCAAGATAAACTAAAACAATTTGAGTTAACCATTAAGGACTACCAGAACCCCTTAGATTTCGAAATTTCTTCAAAAGAACTTACAGATTCACTCCATAAAATGAAACATGGAAAAGCATCTGGCCCCGATATGATTCAGACAGAAATGTTAAAAAACAGCCCCCCTGATTTACAGAAAGTCTTACTAAAACTGTTTAATCTTGTTTTGCAAGCTGGCTGCTTTCCTGGTGTCTGGACAAAAGGGCTTATTTCCCCAATTCACAAGAGTGGAGACAAATTGGACCCCAATAACTACCGAGGCATCTGTGTGAGCAGTAACCTGGGGAAGGTTTTCTGCTGTATTCTTAACGCCCGCATACAGGCCTTCCTAGTCGAACACAATGTCTTGAGTAAGAGTCAAATTGGATTTTTACCAAATTATCGGACTACAGATCATATTTACACTCTACACACCCTAATAAATCATCATGTACACCAAAAGAAAAAAGGCAAAATATTTGCTTGTTTTGTTGACTTTAGAAAGGCATTTGACTCTATTTGGCACAACGGATTATATTATAAAATTATACAATCTGGTGTAGGGGGTAAAGTTTATGACATCATCAAATCAATGTATTTGGACAACAAATGTGCAGTAAAAATTGGCGACAAAAGAACAGAATACTTCACTCAAGGGCGTGGGGTGAGACAAGGCTGCAGCTTGAGTCCTACTCTGTTCAATATTTACATCAATGAGCTTGCGGTGCTACTGGAACAATCTGCAGCACCTGGTCTTACCCTAAACAATAAGGAAGTCAAATCTCTACTCTATGCAGATGACCTGGTGCTGCTGTCACCCACAGAGCAAGGACTACAGCAACACTTGGATCTGCTGGAGCAATACTGCCAGAACTGGGCCCTGGCAGTAAATTTATCAAAAACCAGAATCGTTATCTTCCAAAAGAAGGCCAGACGTCAGGAAACCAGACACTATTTCACTCTAGGAAACACCGCCCTAGAGCATTCTTTATACTATGACTATCTGGGACTGAGAATTAGTGCCTCCGGAAACTTTGATTCAGCAGTGAATGCATTAAAAGAAAAAGCACGACGAGCATTTTTTGCAATTAAAAGACAATTCCATGGATTTGAAATTCCAATTAAAATTTGGTGTAAGATTTTTGACAGTGTGATCTTGCCTATTGCATTATATGGATGTGAGGTATGGGGTCCACTCAGTAAACTCGAGTACACTAAATGGGATAAACAACCAACAGAGACTCTGCACGCTGAATTCTGTAGAAATATATTGAAAATTCAAAGGAAAACTCCAACAAATGCAAGCAGGGCAGAATTAGGCCGATTTCCACTAATTGTACCGGTTCAAAAGAGATCCCTAAAATTTTGGCTACATCTCCATTCAAGTCCACATAACTCCCTCCAATTTGAGGCACTCAAAACCCAAGAGCTCAGCCCTAAAACCAGTCCCCTCTGTCAGCTGGTCCTGAAATTAACTAACCCACGTTCAATCAATCAACCAGCAAATCAATTTCAGACCAGCACTGCTGACCAAACTCAAATTAGAGTAAACCAAATCATGAAACAAATAAAACACTCCTATTTGGAACATTGGGACACTGAAACAAAATCTCAACACAAATTAGAATGCTATCGGGCCCTAAAAAGAGAATATGAATTGGCAGATTATCTCTTCACTGTCAGAGATGCAAAGCAGAGACAGATCCTGACCAAGTACAGGCTCAGTGACCACAGTCTAGCCATAGAAAAAGGCAGACATAAAAAATTATGGAAACCCAAAGAGGACAGAATATGTGGTCACTGTATGACGGATGAGGTTGAGACAGAGATGCACTTTCTCCTTAAATGTGAAAAATTTAAAAAAATCAGAGAATATTATTTTGAGAAATTTCATAATGAAATCCCAAATTTCTCCCAGCTACCCCCCATGGATAAAATTCCAATCGTGTTGGGAGAGGGACATACAGCAACAATTGCAGCAAAATATGTGACAGTCTGCCATAGCCTGAGAGAAAGTGAGAACACATAGAGACCCTAATCTACCCCAGCCCAGTATTTGTATATTATTTTATTAATTATAGTTCAATGATATGTTCTTTGTTGCACTAACTCACACGATACAGCACACACTCATAAAAGCATGTACACATAAACAGGTTTACATACACACACACACACACACACACACACACACACACACACACACACACACACACACACACACACACACACACACACACACACACACACACACATTTTACTCTATTTATGATTATTGTATCTGTTGTACTCTTTCATGCTTTGGCAATATGTATATGTACATACGTCATGCCAATAAAGCAAATTTGAATTGAATTGAATTGAATTGAGAGAAAGAGAGAGGGAGAGAGAGACTGAGAGAGAGAGAGAGGGAGAGAGAGAGAGAGACAGAGAGAGAGAAGACAGAGAGAGAGAGAGAGAGAGGGAGAGAGTGAGACTGAGAGAGAGAGAGTGAGACTGAGAGAAAGAGAGAGGGTCAGAGAGAGTGAGACTGAGAGAGAGAGAGTGAGACTGAGAGAAAGAGAGAGGGTCAGAGAGAGTGAGACTGAGAGAGAGACTTTTGATATTCCTTTATTGAAACACACAACCTTTTCCCACAATCACCTTAAAACCTACCCCACTCCCCTATTTACAAAGCCAAAAAACCCCACCCCACCCTCCCTCCCCAAAATAAGAGAGAAAGAGAGAGAGGCTGAGAGAAAGAGAGACATCGAGGGTCAGAGAGAGTGAGAGAGAGAAAGAGAGAGAGAAGGAGAGAGAGAGAGGGAGCCTGTCTCTTTCTCTTCCCTTTATTACTGAAAGATTGGCTCGTATTGCGTCTCTCTGCACACTGCTGGTGTTCCTCTGACTATGGCTGTTAGCCAGAGAGCCGGCCTGCCACGCTTCAAAACTCAGCAGCAACAGCCAATCCATAATTTCCCCCTGCAGCCCAGATATGGGGGGTCAGCTCTCAATACAAACCCCAGCGTCTCTCCCAGCATTGGTCCTGTCTTTCTTTCATACACTGTGCTGACTGCGACCATGTGATACAACATCCCCACAGACACGATGGAGCCAATAATCTCCTACCCCTCCTTTTATTTATTTAACTGCTTCTACACAGCACACTGTAGGACTGTGGATAGAGATATCACTGGCTGATCTCACTGTGGAGAGAGATCTCACTGCCTCATATCACTGTGGAGAGAGATCTCACTGGCTGATCTCACTGTGGAGAGAGATCTCACTGCCCGATCTCACTATGTGGAGAGAGATCTCACTGCCTGATTTCACTGTGTGGAGAGAGATCTCACTGCCTGATCTCACTGTGGAGAGAGAGATCTCACTGCCTGATATCACTGTGGAGAGAGATCTCACTGCCTGATATCACTGTGTGGAGAGAGATCTCACTGCTTGATATCACAGTGGAGAGAGATCTCACTGCCTGATCTCACTGTGGAGAGAGATCTCACTGCCTGATATCACTGTGGAGAGAGATCTCACTGGCTGAACTCACTGTGGAGAGAGATCTCACTGCCCGATCTCACTATGTGGAGAGAGATCTCACTGCCTGATTTCACTGTGTGGAGAGAGATCTCACTGCCTGATTTCACTGTGTGGAGAGAGATCTCACTGCCTGATCTCACTGTGGAGAGAGAGATCTCACTGCCTGATATCACTGTGGAGAGAGATCTCACTGCCTGATATCACTGTGTGGAGAGAGATCTCACTGCCTCATATCACTGTGGAGAGAGATCTCACTGGCTGATCTCACTGTGGAGAGAGATCTCACTGCCTGATCTCACTGTGGAGAGAGATCTCACTGCCTGATCTCACTGTGGAGAGAGATCTCACTGCCTCATATCACTGTGGAGAGAGATCTCACTGGCTGAACTCACTGTGGAAAGAGATCTCACTGCCCGATCTCACTATGTGGAGAGAGATCTCACTGCCTGATTTCACTGTGTGGAGAGAGATCTCACTGCCTGATTTCACTGTGTGGAGAGAGATCTCACTGCCTGATCTCACTGTGGAGAGAGAGATCTCACTGCCTGATATCACTGTGGAGAGAGATCTCACTGCCTGATATCACTGTGTGGAGAGAGATCTCACTGCCTCATATCACTGTGGAGAGAGATCTCACTGGCTGATCTCACTGTGGAGAGAGATCTCACTGCCTGATCTCACTGTGGAGAGAGATCTCACTGCCTCATATCACTGTGGAGAGAGATCTCACTGGCTGATCTCACTGTGGAGAGAGATCTCACTGCCCGATCTCACTATGTGGAGAGAGATCTCACTGCCTGATTTCACTGTGTGGAGAGAGATCTCACTGCCTGATTTCACTGTGTGGAGAGAGATCTCACTGCCTGATCTCACTGTGGAGAGAGAGATCTCACTGCCTGATATCACTGTGGAGAGAGATCTCACTGCCTGATATCACTGTGTGGAGAGAGATCTCACTGCTTGATATCACTGTGGAGAGAGATCTCACTGCCTGATCTCACTGTGGAGAGAGATCTCACTGCCTGATATCACTGTGTGGAGAGAGATCTCACTGCCTGATATCACTGTGGAGAGAGATCTCACTGCCTGATATCACTGTGGAGAGAGATCTCACTGCCTGATATCACTGTGGAGAGAGATCTCACTGCCTGATATCACTGTGGAGAGAAAGATCTCACTGCCTGATATCACTGTGGAGAGAGAGATCTCACTGCCTCATATCACTGTGGAGAGATCTCACTGCCTCATATCACTGTGTGGAGAGAGATCTCACTGCTTGATATCACTGTGGAGAGAGATCTCACTGCCTGATCTCACTGTGGAGAGAGATCTCACTGCCTGATATCACTGTGGAGAGAGAGATCTCACTGCCTGATATCACTGTGTGGAGAGAGATCTCACTGCCTGATATCACTGTGGAGAGAGATCTCACTGCCTGATATCACTGTGGAGAGAAAGATCTCACTGCCTGATATCACTGTGGAGAGAGAGATCTCACTGCCTCATATCACTGTGGAGAGATCTCACTGCCTCATATCACTGTGGAGAGAGATCTCACTGCCTGATATCACTGTGGAGAGAGATCTCACTGCCTGATATCACTGTGGAGAGAGATCTCACTGCCTGATATCACTGTGGAGAGAAAGATCTCACTGCCTGATATCACTGTGGAGAGAGAGATCTCACTGCCTCATATCACTGTGGAGAGATCTCACTGCCTCATATCACTGTGTGGAGAGAGATCTCACTGCTTGATATCACTGTGGAGAGAGATCTCACTGCCTGATCTCACTGTGGAGAGAGATCTCACTGCCTGATATCACTGTGGAGAGAGAGATCTCACTGCCTGATATCACTGTGTGGAGAGAGATCTCACTGCCTGATATCACTGTGGAGAGAGAGATCTCACTGCCTCATATCACTGTGGAGAGAGAGAGATCTCACTGCCTCATATCACTGTGTGGAGAGAGATCTCACTGCCTCATATCACTGTGGAGAGATCTCACTGCCTCATATCACTGTGGAGAGATCTCACTGCCTGATATCACTGTGTGGAGAGAGATCTCACTGCTTGATATCACTATGGAGAGAGATCTCACTGCCTGATCTCACTGTGGAGAGAGATCTCACTGCCTGATATCACTGTGGAGAGAGAGAAATCTCACTGCCTGATCTCACTGTGTGGAGAGAGATCTCACTGCCTGATATCACTGTGTGGAGAGAGATCTCACTGCCTGATATCACTGGGGAGAGAGAGATCTCACTGCCTGATATCACTGTGGAGAGAGATCTCACTGCCTGATCTCACTGTGGAGAGAGATCTCACTGCCTGATATCACTGTGGAGAGAGATCTCACTGCTTGATATCACTGTGGAGAGAGATCTCACTGCCTGATCTCACTGTGGAGAGAGATCTCACTGCCTGATATCACTGTGGAGAGAGAGATCTCACTGCCTGATCTCACTGTGTGGAGAGAGATCTCACTGCCTGATATCACTGTGGAGAGAGATCTCACTGCCTGATATCACTGTGGAGAGAAAGATCTCACTGCCTGATATCACTGTGGAGAGAGAGATCTCACTGCCTCATATCACTGTGGAGAGATCTCACTGCCTCATATCACTGTGTGGAGAGAGATCTCACTGCCTGATCTCACTGTGGAGAGAGATCTCACTGCCTGATATCACTGTGGAGAGAGAGATCTCACTGCCTGATCTCACTGTGTGGAGAGAGATCTCACTGCCTGATATCACTGTGGAGAGATATCTCACTGCCTTATATCACTGCAGATTGATCTTACTGCCTGATATCTCTGTGGAGAGAGATCTCACTGCCTGATCTCACTGTGGAGAGAGAGATCTCACTGCCTGATCTCACTGTGTGGAGAGAGATCTCACTGCCTGATATCACTGTGTGGAGAGAGATCTCACTGCCTGATATCACTGGGGAGAGAGAGATCTCACTGCCTGATATCACTGTGGAGAGAGATCTCACTGCCTGATCTCACTGTGGAGAGAGATCTCACTGCCTGATATCACTGTGGAGAGAGATCTCACTGCTTGATATCACTGTGGAGAGAGATCTCACTGCCTGATCTCACTGTGGAGAGAGATCTCACTGCCTGATATCACTGTGGAGAGAGAGATCTCACTGCCTGATCTCACTGTGTGGAGAGAGATCTCACTGCCTGATATCACTGTGGAGAGAGATCTCACTGCCTGATATCACTGTGGAGAGAGAGATCTCACTGCCTGATCTCACTGTGTGGAGAGAGATCTCACTGCCTGATATCACTGTGGAGAGAGATCTCACTGCCTCATATCACTGTGGAGAGAGATCTCACTGCCTGATCTCACTGTGGAGAGAGATCTCACTGCCTGATATCACTGTGGAGAGAGAGATCTCACTGCCTGATATCACTGTGGAGAGAGATCTCACTGCCTCATATCACTGTGGAGAGATCTCACTGCCTGATATCACTGTGTGGAGAGAGATCTCACTGCTTCATATCACGGTGGAGAGAGATCTCACTGCCTGATCTCACTGTGGAGAGAGATCTCACTGCCTGATATCACTGTGGAGAGAGAGATCTCACTGCCTGATCTCACTGTGTGGAGAGAGATCTCACTGCCTGATATCACTGTGGAGAGATATCTCACTGCCTTATATCACTGCAGATTGATCTCACTGCCTGATATCTCTGTGGAGAGAGATCTCACTGCCTGATCTCACTGTGGAGAGAGAGATCTCACTGCCTGATCTCACTGTGGAGAGAGAGATATCACGAGGTGGCGGGGGGGTGGGGTGGGATTGGTGGGTGTGGTACTCTTCGTTCTGTATTGGGTAGCACACAGCTTACTACTGGCCTCACCATTAACATAGTTTGAACATCGAACCACACACATACACACACACACACACACACACACACACACACGCACACGTACCTACTCACAAACATACATATTCACACTCTATCTCTCTTTCTGTCTCTTTTTCTTTCTCTCTCTCACACACACACACACACATATGCACGCATGCAGCACACAAACAGACACACACGCATATGCACGCATGCAGCACACAAACAGACACACATGCATATGCATGCATGCAGCACACACACACACACACACACACACACACATATGCACACATGCAGCACACACACACACACACACACACACACACACATATGCACACATGCAGCACACACACACACACACACACACACACACACACGCATATGCACGCATGCAGCACACACACACACACACACACACACACACACGCACGCATATGCACGCATGCAGCACACACACACACACACACACACACACACACGCATATGCACGCATGCAGCACACACACACACACACACACACACACACGCATATCCACGCATTCAGCACACACACACACTCACACACACACGCATATGCACACATGCAGCACACACACACACACACACACACACACACACACATATGCACACATGCTGCACACACACACACACACACACACACACACATATCCACGCATGCAGCACATGCACACACACACACACACACACACACACACACACACACACACACGCATATGCATGCATGCAGCACACACACACACACACACATATGCATATCCACGCATGCAGCACACACACACACACACACACACACACACACACACAAGCACACACACGCATATGCACGCATGCAGCACACACACACACACACACACACACACACACACACACATGCATATCCACGCATGCAGCACACACACACACACACAGAAAAATCTCCATAATATTGCCTTTGACTTGGAACTTAGGAACATAAATCA
>CM056395.1:4130046-4142546 GCA_029718625.1 Synaphobranchus kaupii | reverse complement strand
GCCAGGTTCCTTCCGAGATTTCTTCCCACTGGGGAGTTTTTTCTCGCCACTGTTCAGTGTTTTTTCTCCCCTACCGGGGAGTTTTTTACCTCATTTTGCTGGTTGGGGGCTAAGGCCTGGTTTTTTGCTCAATTTTCCTTCTGTTTCCCTGTGCAGCGTCTTTATGACAGTTCTCTTTTTTTATTTTTTTATTTAATTGAACCGAAAATACAAAACAATTAATAATTAAATATTATTAATAGTTTTAATCATTCAATTGTATAAAAAATAAATAGTTATACTCCTTATATTCTATGTTTTTATTTGATTTTATTATCCTTCTCTTACTATATAATGCTTTGACAATATTTACTGTACCGTGTGTATTTCATGCCAATAAAGTAAATTGAATTGAATTGAATTAAGAGAGAGAGAGAGATAGAGAGAAAGAGTTTTGAGTTTTAAGGTCTCCTTTAATGTACAGAACAAAGGACGAGACCTATGTGTTCACATATTTACAAACAAACAGAAAATAAGAAAGTAAAAAATAAAAATAGAAAGAAAAGCAAGAGAAACCCATTATCGGAAAACCAAGGGAAATTAATCAAGAAAATTAACAAAAGGAAAAAGAGACCATTACTGGGAAACGATAATTTCACAAAGACTGAAAAAGAAAGAAAATAAATAGAATTAGAAATGGATAAAACAGAAAGAATAAATAAATCAATACTTCAAAAATGAAGTATCAACACATCACCCTGAAAAGAGCAAAGCACTTCTTTGATGCACCATATATTTATAAAGGCCTCTATGTTGTCTGTGAGGCTATAAAAACTGAATTCCACCCTGATGCGGGCTGCAAGCAGTCCCTTTAACATAAAGAGGGGGTCAACTGACCCCTGACCCGTAATGCAGTTTTTCCTCGTCTTCCATATAGACAATTTTGCTAATCCAGATAGCAGGTTAATTAAAACATGAAGCTGCCTTTTTTTAACGCTGTACTTTGGCCCAAAAATAAATAATTCAAAAGAAAAGTGTACCCCTAAACCCTGAAACCACCCCTCCAAGAAAGTGAAAAGCTCCCTCAACCTGTGACACTGTGCAAAAATGTGGTGTGTCGTTTCCCTCTGTGTGCAAAATATACAGCCCTCCCCAACACTAGGATCTAGGTGTGCCAGATATCTGTTCGTAGCTATCGCCCCATGCACAATCCTCCACTGGAGGTCGCCCGTCCGTTTGTCAACAGGGGGCTTGTACAGGGACCGACCAAAACACTTTCGGAGAAGACCCTGGACCAAAAAACTCGGTCCACTTCGACGCCTTCAGCCCTGCCAGGGAGCGTAAGTGTAACACTTTAACACAGGTGTAATACAGGGCTTTCTTCCCAAGGGTCTCAATCTTCCCCAACTCAGGGGTTGAAAGAGACAGGAAACTCCCCTGTTCCTCCTGCCACTCCCCTACAGCAGGAGAGACAGTCAGAGGGGGTAAAGTATACTCACAATCATCATCCCATTGGTCAGACAGAGTATGGTTCTCAGCAAACGCTCTGAGGGGCCCTGGCAGGGAAGCACAAACCTCCTCCACCAACCTGTGCAGCAGTCTAGAAGACCGGATTCCTGTCATTTCCCCCAGCCTTGCCACAGATATCCGCATCATGTGCCCCAGTTTGGCACAGCCTGCCTCCCGCAGGCTAGATCGTATGCTGGGAGATGACAAACAGTTAGTGTTTATGAAATTGCTGAAATGCAATGGCTCCTCAAAGAGCCACATGCCTGGTTCTGCAGATGGATCCCGTTGGACCTTAAAAACCTGCCAAGACTGTAGCACTGACTGGTAAAATGGTGTCAGTCCTGACCAGTCCACCTCTTCATGCCGAAGCAGAAAAAGCTGCTTATCATAGCCAAGGCCAGCTGCCCTCCTCAGCAGCAGTCGGGCCACATTCAACCAGCTCAGACCACACCCGTACAGCAGCCTCTGGGCAGTCTGCAGCCTGAAGGCCATGATCCTGGCTGGAATGTCCATGAGGCCTTGTCCTCCCTCCTGTACTGGCAGGTACAGTGCAGGTGCCCTCACCCAGTGATGTCCAGACCAAAAGAACCGAATGATCATCTGCTGCACCTGATCTACCAGGCCCCTTGGTGGAGGCAGGACAGTTAGTTTGTGCCATAGCGTCGAAGCGACCAAGTTATTGGTGACCAGTACTCTTCCCCTATAGGACAGCTGGGGTAGCAACCATTTCCATTTAGATAACCTGGCAGACACCTTCTCCACTACACCCACCCAATTCTGTTTCTGGAACTCCTCAGTCCCTAGAAACACACCCAGAACTTTCATTCCCCCCTTCCCCCAGCTCAGACCCCCTGGCAGGCTGGGAACCGCCCCCTCCCACTCCTGCCCCACCTGCAAGGCCTCACTTTTCTCCCAGTTTACTTTAGCTGAGGAGGCCTTCTGATAAACCTCCAGACTGTCCTTTAAAACCTCTACATCTCCCTGGTTTTTTATTAAAACATTGATGTCGTCGGCATAAGCTGATAACATTACTGGCGAGTTCTACGGAAGCCCCGGTAGGGACAGCCCAGTTAGCTTCTGCCAGAGTCTGTGTAATAATGGCTCGATAGCCAGAGAATATAATTGACCTGATATTGGACAGCCCTGCCGAATACCTCTCCTAACAGGAAAAGGACGACTCAGCCCACCCCCCACTTTAACCATACACGAGGCCCCCTCATACAGAGCTCCCACACATGACAAAAAACCATCCCCAAAACCATAAGCCCTCAAAGTGGAAAACAAAAAACCATGATCAACCCAGTCAAAGGCTTTTTCCTGATCTAGAGACAGAATACCAATATTCAGATTATAAAATTTACATAGGTCAAACAAATCTCTCATCAAGAACAGATTATCGGTGATAGTCCTGCCTGGAATGCAATAAGACTGGTCTTTATGTACAAGCAACTCCAAGTAATTTTTTAGTCTGTTTGCCAGTACTTTGGACAACAGCTTGTAGTCGGCGCATAAAAGAGCGACAGGTCGCCAGTTCTTCAAAAAAACCAGGTCCCCTTTCTTTGGCAGCAGGGATACGGCAGCCCGACGACAGGAAGCTGGTAGTGAGCCACTCCCGACACACTCCACCAGCACTTCCCATAAATCAGGGCCCAAACAAATCCAAAAATGTTTATAAAAATCGACTGGTAGGCCGTCAATGCCTGGTGCTTTGCCTGGTGCCAGCTGTTTTACTGCTGCGGTCAGCTCATCCAGGCTAACCTCAGAGTCCAAAGCTGAACGTGCAGCAGCCCCCAATTGTGGCAGGTCCTTGAGGAGCTCTGCAGCACACTCCTTGTCGCAGTCATCCACCCCATAGAGGGCAGTATAAAACCGAATTGCATGTGTCCTCATCTCAGCAGGGTCACTCGTCACCCTGCCATCAGGGAGGCGAAGACAGGCCATCTGCTTCTTTTGAAAGGATGATTTTTCCAAATTAAAAAAGAAAGCACTGGGTGCATCCATGTCTTTAATGTTGCTAAAACGCGCCCTCACTATGGCCCCCTTCACCCTTTCCCGTAACAGTGAGCTCAGCGCTTCCCTTTTCCCATGCAGCAGGCTCTCCTGGATAGAACTGCCAGGTGTCATAAGGTTATCCTGAATTTCTCTGATTTCCTGTTCCAGTTTCTTCATTTCAGCTCTGACCCTGGCTGTAGAGTGGGAGGTGTACTACTGGCAAAGAACACGAACCTGTGTCTTTCCAACCTCCCACCACTGACTTAAAGAGTTAAACTCTGCCTTTCTGCTCCTCCATACCTCCCAAAAAGACTCAAACCTTTTACAGAAAACACTGTCCTGTAACAATTTGGTGTTAAAGTGCCAGTATGAGTTGCACCTCATACTGGGTGAAATACATACATCAGTGGTAACTAAATGGTGATCCGTGAAACCTACTGGGTGCATAAAACTCCTCGCTAACTTGCTGCTAAAAGCCTGTGATATGTAGATCCTATCTAACCTTGCTGCAGTGATCCTACCATCTTATACGCTAACCCATGTGTATTGCCTAACCTGGGAGTGTTTAACCCTCCGTGTGTCTATTAAATCTAACTGTGTCAACAAACTGGACGAAATAGTGGATGACTGTAAGTGTGGTTCCTCACTTGTTCTATCTAGTGCAAAATCTACAGTACAATTAAAATCTCCCCCTAATATTGTGCAATCCCTGTGATCACCCTGTGCTAGTGTGTCCCTTAATCCCCTAAAGACTAAAGACATCTGGCTATCGATTACAGGCGGTTCGGCCCCCGCCCCCTCCCCGCTAGCCTGTTCGTCCTGCCCGGGTTCAATTTCCTCCGCTACCGGAGGAGTTATGCTCACAGCCCCGCTGTTAATAGAGTCCTCACTAGAGGCTTCAGGGCTGATGTTTGCCGTCTTCTCATTTACATCGGCCTGCGCTTTCTCAAGCTGTTGCTCAGGGACTACGCTGGCCGCCTCCGGGGAGGATACATCCTGCGAAACCCCCTTTTCACCCTGTCCACTCGTCCCTTCTCCGGGATCGGCCTCCGCTGACGGGGCGCTGGCTTTATCTGCAGCCCGCTGTTTGTGGGGGCAAGCAAATCGCTTGTGACCAACATCGCCACACTCGAAACATCTCATGCTTCCAGAGCTTGCATAAACCATATAAAATCCTTCGTCATGCTTTACTCTAAAGGATATTTCTAAGGTTTGTGTAGGTGAACTTAAAAACATGAAGACCTGTCTCCGTAGAGACTTGACATGGCGAAGCTTCTCATCTTTGCAGCCGAGCCCAACAGTCCTAAAAGCACTAGCTATTTTGCCAAATCGCTGAAGTTCTCTCTCGAGAGCTTCGTTTGGTATGAACGGTGGAACACCAGAAATGGTAATCTTAGTTGATGGAGCATTTAGCGGTGAAACTTGAACAAAAACATCATTAAGATAAACGCCGCTCTCGATTAGCTGAGCAACAAGGCGTTCCTCTTTCAGAAACGTTACCACCGCTTTATTCATCCTTGAGGCATAATATAGATTCTCGTGACCAACTTGTTCTCCGACAGCGAGGAGAACCTCTTCGACCGTGACAGCTGGATCCGGCATTACCCTCACTCCATGACGGAGCGAGAGGGACGGCGTCTCCCTAGACGCCATCCGCACCAAGATCCTGCTCCAAACAACACCAAAGTGTTACAAACAAACACACCAAAGACAACTAGAAAATAAAGTACTACACCATATATTGCACATACAAGCAGCACAAAAAAGGAAAAAGCAACAAAATAAAGATAAAAAAAGCTTCCAACACAACAAGCTCTCACCGACAGCACACTCTCACAGACCCAACTCCCAGCATGCACAGATAGAGAGAGAGAGAGAGAGAGAGAGAGAGAGAGGAAAAAAGAAAAAGAGAGAATATGGAGGAGGGTGAGAGAGGGCATGCCTGTGTGTTGAGGGGAAAGGATAAATAAGTCAAATTCCTGTGCTATGCAGTTGACTTGCCTCTGTACAGAGGTTACAATAGGGCCTGGATCTGCTAGAGAAATACAGTCAGACAGTCAGACCTGGGCCCTGATGGTAAATATAAAATAATGAATAATTTTCCTAAAAAAAAATCCAGATATAAGGGATACTCATGTGATTTCAGAATAGGACACACTGTATCATTATTAGACCCATTTATGTCTGAATATAAGTTGTTCTGGAAATTTCAACCTGGCAATAAATTAATTGAAAGAAACAGCACACATGGCATTCCATGCCATAAAGTGAAAAATCAAAACTTCACTCCCAATAAATATTTGGCTATGATTATTTGAATTAGGAATTGAACCAATTGCAGCAAAGTGTGGGGTCCACATTTCAAGCAAGATGTAACTCAATGGGACAAACATCCAAACAAAACTCTGTATGTAGTCTTGTATGTACAGTCTAATAACATCTTACAAGTCCAACAAAAAACTACAAACAATGTATGAAGGCGAGAATTAGGCAAAAATCCAGAACTAATTAAAATCCAAAAAAGTATTTTGAAAAAAACAGCGACCCCCCCCCATACCATTACGCCACCCTGCAATGCCAAGAGCTGAGCCCAGAGAAGAGCCCAGAGAAGAGCCCAGAGAAGAGCCCAGAGAAGAGCCCAGAGAAGAGCCCAGAGCTGAGCCCAGAGCTGAGCCCATAGAAGAGCCCAGAGAAGAGCCCAGAGAAGAGCCCAGAGAAGAGCCCAGAGCTGAGCCCAGAGCTGAGCCCATAGAAGAGCCCAGAGCTGAGCCCATAGAAGAGCCCAGAGAAGAGCCCAGAGCTGAGCCCAGAGAAGAGCCCAGAGCTGAGCCCAGAGAAGAGCCCAGAGAAGAGCCCAGAGCTGAGCCCAGAGAAGAGTCCAGAGAAGAGCCCAGAGCTGAGCCCAGAGAAGAGCCCAGAGAAGAGCCCAGAGCTGAGCCCAGAGCTGAGCCCAGAGAAGAGCCCAGAGCTGAGCCCAGAGAAGAGCCCAGAGCTGAGCCCAGAGAAGAGCCCAGAGAAGAGCCCAGAGCTGAGCCCAGAGCTGAGCCCATAGAAGAGCCCAGAGAAGAGCCCAGAGAAGAGCCCAGAGCTGAGCCCAGAGCTGAGCCCAGAGAAGAGCCCAGAGAAGAGCCCAGAGCTGAGCCCAGAGAAGAGCCCAGAGCTGAGCCCAGAGAAGAGCCCAGAGCTGAGCCCAGAGCTGAGCCCAGAGCTGAGCCCAGAGAAGAGCCCAGAGAAGAGCCCAGAGAAGAGCCCAGAGCTGAGCCCAGAGCTGAGCCCATAGAAGAGCCCAGAGCTGAGCCCATAGAAGAGCCCAGAGAAGAGCCCAGAGCTGAGCCCAGAGAAGAGCCCAGAGCTGAGCCCAGAGAAGAGCCAAGAGCTGAGCCCAGAGCTGAGCCCAGAGAAGAGTCCAGAGAAGAGCCCAGAGCTGAGCCCAGAGAAGAGCCCAGAGAAGAGCCCAGAGCTGAGCCCAGAGAAGAGCCCCCTAAACCATCTGGTCCTGAGGCTCAGTTCACTAACCCCCACTCACCCCTGCAGCTTCAGGACAGCTGCATATCAATAACACCAATCAGAATCCTCAAATGATAATGCAACAAAAAAAAAATTTATATTACTTATTTGGATACTCAAACAAATACTCTAAACAAATTAGAACGCCATCTGGTACTAAAACAAGAATACACTGTGGCCAACTATCTGACCACAGTAAAACATGATAAACTCAGGAAAACATTGACAAAGCACAGACTCTGTAAGCATGGCCTAGCAATAGAGACCAGCTGCCATCGGCAGACTTGGCTGCCCCGGGAAGAGAGGCTGTGCTCCCACTGCAGTCAACAACAAACTGAAACAGAGCTGCACTTCCTCACCCAATGCGATAAATACAGAAAAATTAGAGAGCATCTCTTTCCAAAATTTAAAACAATACAAACTGTCCAAATCAGTCCGCCATATTGGATTTTCCGCTAATTAGCATTTTTTGTAAAACACTTAAAATGCTACTCCTCCTACAGGATTTGACCAATTTGCATGAAACCTGTTTGAGGGACTCAGCCCACATCCCTTCATACATGCATAGGGAAGTCGAACGTTCTACCCGCAATGTAATCACAATGGGCATTCCACACACAAAACAAAAAACAAAATTGACTTCTGGGCTCATTTCAACATGTAATTTAACAAGGAAATCTACTAAACGAGAGTAGATGAAGCTATTCATTTGTTTCAGAAGTGTACTAACTCTTCAACAATGTTATTTTTTTACTTTAGAAGCCAGAAATTATTATGCTAATTTGATTCTGTTTACGAGCATTTGTGCCTATACTTACTTAAATCAATGGGGTCATTATAAAACATCCACCCACGCTGAAGTCGTTAATAGACATTTTATTACAAGAAAAACTCACTGTGAAATGTTTTAGGTGTTAATCGATTGGTATGTATCGATACTTTCGTCTATTTAGGTGTCCTGAAAACGTTACACGTGCCGTGCGTCCTGTGGGACTTAGAATTCTACAGCCACTTCAGAAGCAAAATGGCACCAAAAAATAAGGCGCTCGCCACCTTATTCGAAATAACCCCAGAAGGGATTTTGTAATAGTGAAATGAAATGTTATTCAAATTGTGGCCAACCCCTGTCTTGACATCATGCCGATTGTTCAAATCCGATTGGTCCAAGATATGCTGGCAAAGAGGCGCTCTGAAATGTTTTCTGATGTGGCTAGGTCAGTAAACTCCGGATGAACAACGACATTTTTACATGTAGATCTTCATCAAAATCTCGTCTACAGTATGGTATAATGCATTTTAATATTGCGAATGGGTGTTTTTTTTAACTAACATGAAAAGGGAACGTGCACCTTATAGATTCCGAATCCAAAAACTGAGAATTCTGATAACCAGTGCCAGCTAAAGTCGCTAGCTGCTATGTTTTTCTCTGGACCATATCACCGGTAAACTCCAGATGATCAACGATATTTTTACATGTAGATCTTCATAAAATCTCGTCTACAGTATGGTATAGTGCATTTTAATATTGCGAATGGGTGTTTTTTTTAAATTAACATGAAAAGGGAACATGCACCTTATAGATTCCGAATCCAAAAACTGAGAATTCTGATAACCAGTGCCAGCTAAAGTCGCTAGCTGCTATGTTTTTCTCTGGACCATATCACCGGTAAACTGCAGATGAACAACGATATTTTTACATGTAGATCTTCATCAAAATCTCGTCTCGTCTGATTTAAGCAAATGTTAGGATGCATAATGCAACCCATACCCATGTCTGACAGAAAGCCAAACATGGCCCCGTTTAGCCATCGTCTGGTCCTTTCAAGGCCATATCCGGTAGTCGCGGTCTGACCCCGCCAGTTCCAGTGAGGGAGGATGTCCGAAAACATCAATTTGGTTTTGGGAAATAGCAAATCGATTTCCCTGATGTCTGTCTTCATGCGCCGCATTAGGCTGATCCTTGTATTTCCGTACGTGCCAATGCTGTTCCCACCGAGGTGAATCACCATCACATCTGGGTCGTCGCGGATGTCAGCCCGTTTCGAGCGGAGAAAAGTGTTCCCACCTTCTGCCCCCTCTGCCAGCCCAGGTGATCTGGCAATCTAGCCCCAGGTTCTGGTCCAGTCCAAATGCTCCTAAATGAGCCTGCAGCCTGGCGATAAGCAAGCTCCCGATGATCCAAACGTGTGGTAATGTGCAATCGGTCATGCTGTCAATAGAAATAAAAACTAACGTTTTGTGGCGCAAATACTGTATTTATGGTGCAAATACTGTAGGGCGGCAGTGTAGTATAATGGTTAAGGAACTGGCCTTGTAACCGAAAGGTTGCAGGTTCCATTCCCAGGTAGGACACTGCCGTTGTATCCTTGAGCAAGGTAGTTAACCTGAATCGCTTCAGTATATATCCAGCTGTATAAATGTAATAAGAAGTTGTGTAAGTCGCTCTGGATAAGAGCGTCTGCTAAATGCCTGTAATGTAATGTAATGTTTATAGCTTTATTATGCAATCGGTATTGGCTAAATTATCTCTATGCTAACCCACGATTGGATAGACTGTCCTCAAGTTGTGAATGGTCGAATGCATTATCTGAACAAAGCCAATAGGGTTTAATAAACAAATTATGAAATAGCCGCGCAATGTCAAAATGGGTCAGACCCAGACGCATTAAGGCTAATCAATGTTACTGTTGCTTATACAGTGGAATTCTGAAGTGGCGGGGCCCGCCAAGTTTGAAACTGAGATGTTTGGCAAGTATGGCGTTTTGGGAGTACATATTTAATTAAATACAACACGCCATAACAATATATGTGAGTAAATGTGTAGAGTATATTAGTTTTCCTGTACGAATACCACAACATATCGGTTCTTGTTGAAAAAATAAGGATAACGGTATCCTAAAAGCAGCACAGATGATGATGTGTTTCCGTCCAACGAGAGTGCTTACACGGAAGTGAAACGGGCTAATTTAAAAAAGAATTTTAAAGCGAACAAACCTTTTTCTGACAAGCTAGCGATTTATATATTGTTATTTGATTATATTGTAGCATTTAGGACAATATACATGAAAAATAAGATGGCAAAATATGTTTTCTGAAAAATCACGAAAATGGGTTTGACCTCCCTAACATGCATTGCTTTTCTAAGGCCAATGTCAAAAAATGGCTGAACGAGAAGCCAATTAATTTTGCATTGGGTGTGGTTTATCACAAAAATGCAAGTAATTCTAAAACCGTTTGACATAAAGTTATGAAAATTGGTGGGTTGATTGAGAGTTAGATTTGAGCCCTGCAGTTTTAACCCAATCAATCCATGTGGTGGCGCTATAGAAATACATTGGGATGGTAGGTATGCCATCCGCCAAGTACACAATCTATGCTTAACAAGCTGTCTACCTACCATACAAACTGTGAAAGTTCCTGTAGCTTAGTGGTTAAGGCATTGTATTACAGTGTAGTAGCTTAGTGGTTAAGGCTTTGTACTACCGTGTAGTAGCTTAGTGGTTAAGGCTTTGTACTACAGTGTAGTAGCTTAGTGGTTAAGGCATTGTACTACAGTGTAGTAGCTTAGTGGTTAAGGCTTTGTACTACAGTGTAGTAGCTTAGTGGTTAAGGCTTTGTACTACAGTGTAGTAGCTTAGTGGTTAAGGCTTTGTACTACAGTGTAGTAGCTCAGTGGTTAAGGCTTTGTACTACAGTGTAGTAGCTTAGTGGTTAAGGCTTTGTACTACAGTGTAGTAGCTTAGTGGTTAAGGCTTTGTACTACAGTGTAGTAGCTTAGTGGTTAAGGCTTTGTACTACAGTGTAGTAGCTTAGTGGTTAAGGCATTGTACTACAGTGTAGTAGCTTAGTGGTTAAGGCTTTGTACTACAGTGTAGTAGCTTAGTGGTTAAGGCTTTGTACTACAGTGTAGTAGCTTAGTGGTTAAGGCTTTGTACTACAGTGTAGTAGCTTAGTGGTTAAGGCTTTGTACTACAGTGTAGTAGCTTAGCGGTTAAGGCTTTGCACTACAGTGTAGTAGCTTAGTGGTTAAGGCTTTGTACTACAGTGTAGTAGCTTAGTGGTTAAGGCTTTGTACTACCGTGTAGTAGCTTAGTGGTTAAGGCTTTGTACTACAGTGTAGTAGCTTAGTGGTTAAGGCTTTGTACTACAGTGTAGTAGCTTAGTGGTTAGGGCTTTGTACTACAGTGTAGTAGCTTAGTGGTTAAGGCTTTGTACTACCGTGTAGTAGCTTAGTGGTTAAGGCTTTGTACTACAGTGTAGTAGCTTAGTGGTTAAGGCATTGTACTACAGTGTAGTAGCTTAGTGGTTAAGGCTTTGTACTACAGTGTAGTAGCTTAGTGGTTAAGGCTTTGTACTACAGTGTAGTAGCTTAGTGGTTAAGGCTTTGTACTACAGTGTAGTAGCTTAGTGGTTAAGGCTTTGTACTACAGTGTAGTAGCTTAGCGGTTAAGGCTTTGCACTACAGTGTAGTAGCTTAGTGGTTAAGGCTTTGTACTACAGTGTAGTAGCTTAGTGGTTAAGGCTTTGTACTACCGTGTAGTAGCTTAGTGGTTAAGGCTTTGTACTACAGTGTAGTAGCTTAGTGGTTAAGGCTTTGTACTACAGTGTAGTAGGTTGGTGGTTTGATCCCCACCTGTTCCTGACATTTATTTTGAGGCACACAATGTGCACGTCATGCTAAGAATGTTCTTTTAAAATAAAACAAGTTGTTTTTATTGCAAAGGCTAAGAAATTTTACAAAATTAACTGTTAACTGTTTGAATTTTAAAGTTTGAGGGGGCAGAGAGAAACAGGGGGAGAGAGGGAGAGAGGGAGGGGGACAGAGAGAAACAGAGGGAGAGAGAGGGAGGGGGACAGAGAGAAACAGAGGGAGAGAGGGAGAGAGGGAGGGGGGCAGAGAGAAACAGAGGGAGAGAGGGACAGAGGGAGGGGGGCAGAGGGAAACAGAGGGAGAGAGGGAGAGAGTGAGGGGGGCAGAGAGAAACAGAGGGAGAGAGGGAGAGAGGGAGGGGGGCAGAGAGAAACAGAGGGAGAGAGGGACAGAGGGAGGGGGACAGAGGGAAACAGAGGGAGAGAGGGACAGAGGGAGGGGGGCAGAGAGAAAAAGAGGGAGAGAGGGGCAGAGAGAAACAGAGGGAGAGAGGGAGAGAGGGAGGGGGGCAGAGAGAAACAGAGGGAGAGAGGGAGGGGGGCAGAGAGAAACAGAGGGACAGAGGGAGGGGGGCAGATGGAAACAGAGGGAGAGAGGGAGGGGGGCAGAGAGAAACAGTGGGAGAGAGGGACAGAGGGAGGGGGGCAGAAGGAAACAGAGGGAGAGAGGGACAGAGGGAGGGGGGCAGAGAGAAACAGAGGGACAGAGGGAGGGGGGCAGATGGAAACAGAGGGAGAGAGGGAGGGGGGCAGAGAGAAACAGAGGGACAGAGGGAGGGGGGCAGATGGAAACAGAGGGAGAGAGGGAGGGGGGCAGAGAGAAACAGTGGGAGAGAGGGACAGAGGGAGGGGGGCAGAAGGAA
>CM056395.1:4105046-4125046 GCA_029718625.1 Synaphobranchus kaupii | reverse complement strand
TTAAAGCAATGGTTTGAGATGATTAAATAGCTGCTCTGTTTCTCCTTTATGTCTTTGACTTTGACATCAGTAACAGAGAGAGCACCTCAGTACCACGTCTCATGTGTACTCTCATCACATTTAAACATGATTCACAACAGAAGGGCAATTTGTTTAAATGTAGCTGACCTGATTGGGGCCTCCGTTGGGGCTTCAGACCAAGCAAGCCAGTTTCTTTCTTCCTGCAGTTTAAAAAAAAAAACACTAAAAAAGTTTTTGACCTGACAGTCAAATGGAAGCAAATGTGGAGCAATGAATCCTGAGCAGTGTCATACAGACCGAGCCCGGTCCTGTGCCTCCCGAACAGACTTGGGCTTCCAAAACAGTCCTAGGTTTCCAGAACTGTCCTAGGCCTCTGGAAACGCTGCCTCATTGCTGCTGTGCCCTACATTCGACTCATACAACTTTGATAATGGACCAATTGAAACAAATGAATGTAGGGAAAGATAAATGAATCTGTCCTAGATTATGACAACTCTCACATTTGATTTATTGTCCCTCTGGACTCGGGGGGGGGGGGGGGGGGGGGGGGCAGGCTATTCTTTCCGATGTCACAGCATAAGACACACCACAGAGCTGACTTGTTGGAGTTTGGTTGCGTGCGCACTTTAAACCTCCACAGCATAGCCACTGGTGAGTAGAAAGACTTTAGCTGACTCAGAAGAAAGCAAATATTAGGCCACTAAGATGTGGACTGAATTTTGTGTTGTGCACAGTATAAATCAAATCCTGTTTGTCAGAAATAATTTTTCAAAAATTTTAAAGATTTCAATTTTTATTTTTTATTTTTTTATTTTAAGCAAGCAATATTTTCAACAAGGCCATGAAGTCACTTTAAAATACTATAGAATGTTGCATATTTATTCTAATTCCAATAAATACAGCTATGTCACCCTGAAGGAATGAAAAAAAACAAAAAAAACACTGCATCTTTTTTAGCACCTAGAGAGGAGCTTCAGGTTGTTTAGACTCACAGCCAAACCCAAAGCTCACCTCTCATCTTTTACCACTAGTATTTGGTACATTTTTTTTCATAAAAACTATCTTTAATATTTGGCCTGGAAGTAGGCTGAAGCATTTGTGTTTCACCTTCCATCTGAAACATCTGTGAACTAGTGGACAGAATGGTGTCATTCAAATTATTGGAACAGAACGTTAGAAAAATATATTTTTCTGACTCAAATATTAAATTATTTACTTTGTTATTTATTTACCAAACCAAACATATTTGACAATACATTTTTCAATACGATTCCTCATTAAAGGGGATGGATGTTATGAAACTGTATCAATACAATGATCCTCATATACAGAACACAAGAGTTATTCATAACAATGAACCCACATGATCCTGTGGAGGACAAAACCTGGTTTGTTTGATTGCGTCCAGTGCGCGGGAAACGAGCCCGAGCCACATCAGTAGCTTACTGAAAGCGCTGTTTACAGCTATTCCAACATTTACTTTCAGAGATGTTGCTAGGCTAAAGCTACAAATGTATATCTAAGACAAGAACATAGATAAATAAAAAATATATCAAATATAATCTAAAATATTCCAATTATACACTTGGGCTCAAGCATTATAGGCCTATTCAACAAAAGACCAAAGGGCTTATCTTGATTATCGTGATTATCTTAAGGATAATTTGTTATTTAAAACGTAATATTTCCCATTGATGCGATACATCATAGTTTTTGATCGACTATAATTCTTATGTAGGCTATTATTTGATAGTTCTTTCAAAAACGACGCGTGAGTCCAGCACCCGCTCTAGACGCACAAAGATGGTTATTTACTTCAAAAATCGTTCAATCATTTGTGCCTCCGCTCCTACTGTCAACATGATCCTTAATAGCTTCATTCCGTTTAAGACCCCCAAGTACACAAAAGCTGGTTTTATTTTAGTAATGCATGTGGCAGTCTCGCTCTCGACGTCCCGGAGTCCTAAATAGCCTACACGAAGATACACGCCAGCACATCCCGCGGGACTTAATGGCTTCGGGCACCGCGTGTTAAAGCACTGAGACTGAGGGGCTGGATAATGACACTGACCCTGACTTCCACACCAGCTATTCAATTCAGCCGCAATAAAAGCCAGGCAGCTGATATATGAGACTCCAGCTAATAATTGTCAATTAGGTACTGATGCGGAGAATTAATCCGGAACGCTAAATAAAACCTGCCCACCCCCTGACACCAGTGACGCCGCAAAACTGAGTTTCAAATGTAGGTATAGAAAGTTGATTCATACAGAATAGCACGATTAAATCCGAGGATAGACAATCATCACCGATAAATAAATACCAACTTATTATATATAGTATATATATATATATATATATATATATATATATATATATATATATATATATATATATATATATATATATAGTATACCGATAACATATATATTGTATATATAGTATATACAGTGCCCTCCACTATTATTGGCACCCCTGGTAAAGATGAGTAAAAAGGGTTAGCTTAATCTCACACTGAAAAAATGAGAAAAATCCAATCTTTAATTGAAGTAAATTTATTATGAGAAAAAAAATCCCTCATCAAGAAATCATTATTTTTAATAAAACCACGTGTGCCACAATTATTGGCACCCCTGCATTTATATATAGAATAAAGTAATAATTTTTTATATTTGGTTGCATATCCTTTGCATGCTGTGACTTCCTGATGTCTGTGACCCAACAACATCAAATAATAACAGAGTGTATGTAAACTTCTGACCCACTGAGAATGTGATGAAAGAAATAAAAGCTGAAATTAATCATTCTCTCTACTATTATTCTAACATTTCACATTCTTAAAATAAAAATAAAGTTGTGATCCTAACTGACCTAAGACAGGGAATGTTTACTAGGATTAAATGTCAGGAATTGTGAAAAACTGAGTTTAAATGGATTTGGCTAAGGTGTACTTTCGACTTCAACCGTATATACATATATATATATATATATATATGTGTGTCGCATTCCAGGTATATAGGCTATACACACACACACACACACACACACACACACACACACACACACACACACACACACACACACACACACACACACACACACACTCACACACACACACACACACACCACACTGTATATTCGCCCATCATTTCGAAAAACTACTTGAACAGTGGTTTCAATAACATTACACATTCCTCCAATGTTAGCCTACTATAGCATCATCGATGCAGAACATAATAGAACGTCAATGTTAAACTGTACAAGATGAAACGATGACAGGAGACCCCGTTAAGAATTTAATTCTTTTTATTTTGGATAATTTTATGAATCAGATTCGCGAATACTGGCGAGACATTTAATGATCGCAATGTTTTATCTTATGTCAGACCGATCGATGCATTTTTTTCTGTTAATGTCGTCTTAGAGCTTGAAGTAATTTAGTAATTGACTCTAAGCAAGGCATCTTGCCAGTAGCAGGCCTTTTTCAGAGTAATATGTTTGCTAATTTTATCCCCCGGAATGGGATTATTATGTTAAACCTGCTCTCTATGCCTAACCTCGTGACCACTTGGGAAGTCCTCGTGCAAAGCTTTGACTGCCTAAACCTTGAATAGTCCAGCATTCCTTCAGTAGACCGGACTGGGCAGGTAGACCGGACTGGGCAGGTGTGTTACGGAGGCAAACAGGCTTGTCTATGCTGTGCATCGACTGCGACTGGAAAGCATTCACTGGTTTGGGTTAGTTGCACGTATTAATCAACATTTCCTAATTCACTTGAATAAATCATCGCCATCACCAAACCCATTTCAAAAACGTTAGACTAGTGCGGTACGGCAGTCTATTTACGACAGCACTTAAGACACAAGCGGTACCAGGATCGATATTTATTTATTTGTTGAGGAGCAGAATCGGTTTATTGTAGAACCGGCCCAATCATTATTATGCATTAGTTTAATAATATAGGTTAGAATATCAATAATAGCCTACATTATAACCCATGAATTATTGTATTTTCATCTTTAGCAGTACTGCTGCTACTACTACTACTAGTAGTAGTCGTAATAATAATAATAATAATAATCTGTCATCTTTTTCTCTTGTTGTTTAGAAACCTAGTATAGTTTAATTACCGGACTATGAAGAAATAATTTTGTTGCTATTGCGCAGCTCTCCGATTGCAGTAAGAATGGAAAGAATTTAGACTAGTATAATTCAATTTAATTTCCTTCCTCGTCCTCTTGCGGGGCAGATGTCACTTTACATCTGCGCGCCTGTTCAAACGCGCGCGCTGTTTCCAAACCTCTGACAGATGCTTCCCCCGTAAGGCGCACTACAGGATAGACTGCGACAACTTTTTAAAAATTAAGTTGTGTGGCGATATGTTGAGTCCCATCATTTTACATGCATACAATATTGGCCTTAACGACTGGCGTCTTTAGTGTGTGTGGTAATCTGCTCCAACTGGATGCTTTATTTCTCCGTTTGAAAAAACCTGAAATATGTGTGCTCATCTTGAATATTCGGCTATTCCACGGTGTATTATAGGCGTCCTTTGTATAAATACGTCCACTCAAATAAAGGTCTATCTTCAAACGTATTTGTAGGCTACAGAAGTTGCAATAGTTATCTCCCGTTGAACTATTGCAATACTGCATAATGAATTAGCTAAAGTAGAATTTGAACATGTATCGTCATCAGTTGTATTTTACACTGTCTTTATCTCGCGCAACTCATCACATGACAAAGCTGATACGTTAATGTCCAAAGCTTACATGTCTATTTCGCCTAGAGTGATTGACACATTTAGGAATTCAAAACAGGTCATTTAGTGTGACAAAAAAACACAGGTAACTTTAAAGCGGGAAGATTTGGACATTCTCCTTAACATGGCAGCTTTCTACTTCATTCACATCTTGTTTTATGGGAAGAATTCAAAGTGGGACTGAAAATGTGAACATTAAATTGAGAAATCAACCAATAAGGCAAGAACGGCCCCCAAGGAATGTTTGATGACTAATATTGTATTTATATATCCTCCTGTCCACCCCACCCCCCCCCAAACAAAATCCCATCCTGAAATGATTATTGTTTTGCCTCAGGAACATGTCGTCATTCAAAGTAAGACGTTATGTTTAACCTGACAGCAATTCCTCTCTTTGTCTCTCTTTCTTGTGCGCCGATACATCCATACAATGGCATTTTGTTTTTGTTTTTTTCCACTGCCCTGTCGCATTCTTCCCGTTAGTGGAGTTCACGCTTTCTAAAGAAAAGGGTCCCTTTCGGCTTTGTACATAGTTTAACTATTGTTCACCTAAACTTAAATGTAGGATTTTGGAAGACGTGTGTTCCTTGATTTATTTGAATGAACCATTCAGATTTTATTTGTGTTATTAAGTCTCGTTAATGCAGTCGTGCTTTTTTGAACACATTCTTTTGTTAATTTAACGTAGGCCTATTTGCCATAAACTACACGCTTGCAATTATATGTCGACAGGCTTGCAAATTAGTATATGGGAAATATTTATCAATTAGGTCTATTTTCAGAGTTGGAAAGTCCAGGGGTCAGAAAGTAAATCCTACCATGTTTTTCTTCCACTCATGAACTGAACCAGCCGATTTCACTAATTAGTTCTACCTCCTGGCTTAAGAATTGCTTTGATTAGCAAATCCAGGTGATTGGAACAAAATACTAGGGAGGACTTTTACTTTCTGAACCTGGACCTTCCACCTCTGTCTATTTTTATTTGGGCCATACATTTTGCTATCGTGGTCATACATTTTCACATACAATGCGATATTGTGGTGATAGCTGTGATAAAACTAGCAGATAATATTAATATTATATTAATATTAGGCCTACATTAGAACATGATTTTTTTTTCAGGGATTTTTTCAATCATGTATTATGGTCAATGTCCAAATCTCCATAATTCCAAAACGTTATTTTGCACAATAGCTCCTTAAATCATTCTAAAGCACAAAGGAAGGTTTTAAAGTATAAAATGGATGCGTTTCCATCGCTGGTGGACTATAGACCTCGATAAGCGTACAACAGGGCCGTTTCAATGAGAAAGAACGTAGGAGAAAGCTATAATTATATTTGTCTCAGCAAAATATCAGAAGGGGTTTCTCCGTGCTTTGTGCATTTTATTAGATTAATTCTTAGCGATGGTTTCTTTTCCTTTGCCAGACGCGTGTATGGGAGTCAGTGAGGCAGTTGGTCTTTGGTTTCAATAATCAAATTAACCATTTGGTACAACTTTTAGCCGGGACTCGCGTGTAGAAAGAAAACATTAACATAAAAGGGGGCTGGGGTGTGTCAAGGAAGAATAAACTTTTCTGTCATTCATCTTTCTTTCAAGACACAGAGAAAAGAACCACCATAGTAATGCGATCACCAGCTAGCGTTTATTTAAATTAAGTCACTCATTTAAATAATTAATTTTATAAGAATATAACAATTCTGCGACTGAAATAGTATAATTCGTTGTAAATCTTGAGCTGTTTCGGCTACACATCTAAATGCTTAATTCCTCTTTCCCCAAAAATATGACAATAAATGCCTAAACTTATGGAAATGGTTTTTGTACAACCACAACGTTAGTTAATTCATTTTTTGGTTGACATTACCGACGCGGTTTGTGTCTAATTGACGAAAATGCCAAGTAGCCTATTCACTTTCAGAACATGCGTAGTTACATTCACGAGCGGGACCAGAAATACAAGCTTCCGCAGCCCTATTTTTTTATTCCTACCTGGAGACCGGGAAACAAGTCGTTAAGTCAAGGCAATTTATTTTGTACTGTCATACGGTGAACATTTATTTTCATTGATGCTATGAAAAAACCGCTACAAATACTTGACATTTCTCAGTCTGTCAAATCAGTTGTGTAAAACAACAGAAGCAATAAAGCCATCAGGAAACACAAGAATGATTTCAACCAAATACCAGTATCAACAGTTTCGTTCCTGGAGACTGTGCAAGGACAACAGTACAATCTCCATTGTGTTGCTTTTTGTTAGATAAATGTGACATAAATACTTTTATAGACCGTTTTCTTCCATTTTAAACGTACTTGCACAAGAGACCTGGGAATGCCATGTGAAATAAGACTGATTCAAACAAATCTCTGTTTTTAATCACGAAAAAAGTCTATTGATAGCGAGGATAACGAACAAACGATCGCTGTGTTACGATAACAAAATTAACCACTTAAGTCGACTAATAGGCTACTCCGGGCCTAACCGCGCAGTGATGACTTTACGAGTTTGTTACTTTAATTACAGAGTTGTTACTGGGCATATAACGGAATAATGAATGTAATAAAACGAATTACAGGCGCGTTGAAATCATATAAAATATTCCCAATTTGTTTATGGAACGCTCACTATGCAAATAAGATCTAATTCTTCGAAGAAACAAACACAACTTAAATGGAATAGTGCTGCGAAAACAATCCTCCATTATCCTCCATTATCTCCATCATCCTCCATTATCCTCCATTGGCAGATAGTTTATAGGTAGTTTAACCAACACAACATTGCTTAACTGCAGTTCATAATTACCTGATTTTTTTATTTTGGAAACTGACTAAAGAGGTAAATTGTTATAACAATTATTATTGTTATTTAAAAAAATTATAATTACTATTATTATTATTATTGTTATTATGATTAGTAGTAGTAGTAATAGTATTATAAATAAAAGTATAATTATTCTTTTGTTTTCATAATAATTGTTGTTGTCATGGTTTATTATTATTATTATTATTATTATTATTATTATTATTATTATTATTATTATTATTATTACCAGGTGTTGCAGAAAAGAACACTATTGACTCCTTAGAGGGAATGAATAGGAAGGAAACACGTCCAGTACTATTTTAACTCATCCCGATCTCTTCACTGTCCCTGTCTTTCAATCGCTTCATGCGCTTCGGGGGGCGGCTTGTTGTTAAATTGAGCGTGTAACATTCTTACACGGAAGCTGTGGAAGCACACCCGGGCCCCCGAACTTCAGCCAAGAACGTACGGCAAAAGGGAGGAGGAGAAAGAGGGGGTAAATAGCATCTAAACTTTGTGCCCAAAAGGTATATGATCAGTTAAAAGGCTTAAAAGCTCGGAGAAAATTGGATCAGGGAGAATCGTCACCCAACTTTCATTATTTCCAAGTGGTGTGATTGAATTAAAGGGCAAGGAGATGGTTAGAGGAGGGGAAGGAGGGGAAGGAGGGACCCGATGCGTAATGGTGTGGTATTAAATTCTAATTAGAGATGCAGGGAATCAATGATAGGGGAGGTTAGACAGCCTGGTCCCCCAGTGCCAGCCCAATAGCCTGATGAGTTATTGTCATGTAAAAAGCGCCAGCAATAAGACCAACCGCTTTGCTATTGTCCAAGTAGAAAGAGCCAAGTTTATTATGAGGACTCTATGCTCTAGAGACCTGGGGCTAGGCGGCTCATAGGAGGCTTTTCATAAAACAAGGCTGTGCTTCTATAAAGGAGGCCAGTTTTGAAGCAGGCTCCGAGCAGCGCACATCTACCCACAGTCAAGCCTCCTTCAAACCAAAAAAATAAAATAAAATACAACCGCTATCTCTCCCCAACAATTTTTCATTGTTTTTAAATCCATATTTAAAGAGCTTTTTAATCCACTGAGCCTATTCAAATGTATAAAATGGAATATTCTTACCTCAATTCCTCTGCCTACGAGTCATGTATGGCCGGGATGGACACCTCGAGCTTGGCATCAGCCTATGCGGACTTCAACTCGTGCAGCCAAGCCGGTGGCTTTCAGTACAATCCGATCAGGACCACGTTTGGAGCCACGTCCGGGTGTCCTTCTCTCACTCCGGGTTCCTGCAGTCTAGGGACGCTGCGGGACCACCAGAGCAGCCCGTACGCCGCAGGTAGGACCTTCCGTTCTATTCCCCGCTCAAGAGCCTCTTACCCGGTATATAGGAAGCCGTGATTGCATTTGAAAATGGAAATGTGTTTAGTATTTACCAAACGAAATTTGCTTACACAAATGAAAGAATTTATCACGTTAGAAGTGATTGCAGGCAAGAGGTAATTCAGTTACGGGGTTACACTACCCCTGTCACACCCGAACCGCCAACAAAATTATCTTAAGCTGCCAAAATGATGGGCATAATTTATTTACTTTGGAATGAGACGTAAATCTTAGAAAATAATGAAATAACCAACAAAGCTCATTACTGAACTGCATTTGTTACCGTACAACGAACGAGGAGGGTGACAACATTACTAGGTTTTCAAAATGTTTATTTAAAAAATATTACAATTTCTCAACATCATCACACACGTAATTAATATGAGTTAGTAAAATCGTATTTTACAGAAATGCAGATCGGTTCCAGGTAATATAGTTGCAATACGATCAGTGTTAAATAAAGGACACTATTTTCAACATAATTATGATATTTAAGAAACAGAAAATTCTTTATTTGGAACTGTAAAAAGATAAGTCAATTAATTTCATGTTATTTTAAATCTTAAAATCATCATCATCAGCTCTAACACCGGAACGATATGAGTTTCTGATTGTACAAATGAGTGACTTAGTGATTATTATTATTATTATTATTATTATTATTATTATTAATAATAATAATACATATAATTATTATAAATCATTATTAATATCATTATTAAACATCAATAATAATAATAATAATAATAATTTAAATTATTTTTTTATTTACTACTAATAATAATAAGAATAACTCTAAGAACAACAACGACGAGGACAACGACAACAATAGCAACTTAATTTATTTTTATTCTACCTCACTTTATTTTCAGTACCCTACAAACTGTTCACGGATCATGGTGGCTTGAACGAGAAGCGGAAACAGAGGCGCATCCGGACCACTTTCACAAGCGCACAGCTGAAGGAGTTGGAGCGTGTTTTCGCTGAGACACACTATCCGGACATTTACACGCGAGAGGAACTGGCGCTTAAAATTGATCTCACAGAAGCCCGCGTCCAGGTTTGTTTCCTGTGCGGAATCCATGCATGGATGGACATTCTGCAAAACGATTGTACAAAACCTTTTGCATATTTGGTGCACAATTTCACCCAGCACACATCTATCTTGGGCTTGACATCAAATTGGCATTATTCGGAGACTAATGGTATACTGTGACCTCTACACAGTATACCATTAGTGTAGCTATATATATATATATATATATATATATACAGTGGGGACAGAAAGTATTCGGGCAGTGATACAATTTTTGTTGTTTTGACTCTGTACTCCGGAATATTGGATTTTAATCCAATTCCCATAGAGATCCATTCAAATGCAGAGGTTATAGTATCACTTGTAAGAGCAGCAGAAAATAAGATATCAAGAGTCTTTTGATGTTGGGTCACAGACATCAGGACGTCGTGGCATGCAAAGGATATACAACCAAATATTAAATATGACTTTATTTAAATTTATGTTAATTTGTCTAATTACTTTTTGTCCCCTAAAATGGGGGGGGGGGGGGGGGGGTGTATAAAAAGGGCTACAATTTCTACACTGTTCACCCACTATGGATGTAAAACCCCTCAAATTAAAACTAAAAGTCTGCACTTTAACCTCATAGTCACTGTTCCATTTCAAATCAAATAATACTTTCCGTCCCCACTGTGCATATATATATATATGTATATATATATATATATATATATAATATATGGTGTATTATATATATATATATATATATATATATATATATAATATATGGTGTATGCTGTCAATGGACATGGAACTGTAGACTACGCAAAATTGTAAACGCTTTTGTAATGATCACACCTTTACAACTATGGGGTAAACGTTGCTTATCCAAGTATGCGTTTTAATGTGGCAATTACTGGAGCGAAATAATCTTGTCATAATGCACATTTTGGAGATTTAATTCAGATTAAAATACTTTGTCTTTTTTATTCACAGTGGATAGGCTGCGTGAGGAAACTCTGCATCTCTTCTGTACATTAGGAATTACATACGGAAGGTAATAATTGTTTGTAGCCTAAAAGGTTTTGTTCGTGTTTTAGGTGTGGTTCCAGAACAGGCGCGCAAAATTTCGCAAGCAGGAGCGCGCAGCAGCCGCTGCAGCCGCTGCTGCCAAAAACGGATCTTCGGGGAAGAAGTCGGACGCTAGGGAGGACGAAAGCAAAGAACCGAAAATTACCGACCCAGACAGTACGGGAGGTCCGGTTCCCAACCTAAATCCAAATCCTAGCTGTGGAGGACCAAGTCCGACTGGAGTACAGGGTAACACCGGAGTCAGCGGGCCAGTGGAACAAGTGAAGACGTCTGGCACTGCATCGAGTCAGGGATGGGCCCCCGCGCCCGGCACCATCACGTCCATTCCTGACTCATTAGGCGGACCGTTCGCGAGCGTACTGTCGTCTCTACAGAGACAGAACGGAACCAAAGCCACTTTAGTAAAGACCAGCATGTTCTGAACAGTAAGGAGAGACACTTGAAAACATATAAATAATTTAAAAAACAAACACTTAAAACTGGCGACTGTACTGTCCAGAGTAAAACGAGAGGGATTTTCAAAATACATTCACAAGTCCGATCAAGACGGTGGAGGAGAGGACATTATCGGTCGCAAAATCCATGTGATCGTCGTGGATCCATGTGCCCTTCCTTTGATATTACCAGATCTCCATCAAGGAACCGGGTAGCACAGCAGCTAAATGTTGGTTCTGAGCTTTTTTTGTTTTGTTTTCACCCATCAGGCCTTTTATGATATATTTTTATGCTATATTATACGGTGGTTTTGATCAGCACTTGTGCCATTCAATTAAGGAAACGATCTGTCCCCGTGTAGATTTGGCGACTGTCGCAAGGTAGGCCTGGTCTGTCCCTTTTTAAAACGTAACGGGAAATTCTATTACTGTACCGAACCTTTCCCAGAGCATAGGTTAATTCATCGCTATTTTGTTTGCTAATATGTGTAAGCCCCATGGTTGGTTGTCACAATACGAATCGCCATACACATCAGAAAGTGTCCTTTTTAATACAAGGATTAGCCTATATTGACTTTTCTTTTTATCAAAATTGTGGCAACAATTTTAGTTTATATATATTTTTCACCAAAGGCACAAACTACAAATATCAATGTTAACAGGAATAATTCAGAATTTTGTGTGTCTTTCTACAGCTGTGTTTGTGTGGCTCAATTGTATAGTGTTAATACAGGTGTAAAATTGTGTTCTATAGTTGAGCATAGGCTATGTTTACCCTTGTACTTTATGGAGTCTTTTTGAGGTCATCACGGGTTTATTTCTTTCGGTGAAAAAGGAAAATGTTCCAACATTGTATTTATTAAAATCTTATTTGCATGTTGTCCTTTTCGGTCCAATTTTATGAGTACCCATTTCCTTTTTTGTGAGCATAATACGGCAGGTTTTGTTCAGGATTTGAAAGATATTTATACGTAGGTATAACGGATGCTTATATTTAAGAGGGAAATATTTCTACATGTGCATAGTTTTCCAGGAGTGTACCATTGACTTGGTTGTTGATAATAAAACGATGAGCAAAGTTACATTGTGGAAGTTCTATTGCTTCAGAATGCAGCGGGCTGTGGCTGCATTTCACCAACTGTTATTTTTAAATTGATATTAAAAAAAAAAATCTAATCGGCACATTTAATAGGAAGGTAAAATATAGATTACTTCACAAAAGGACGAATAGCAGGCTCCGGGAAGGACATTGGCAAACTCCATCATCATCATTATCACTGTACTGTGTTTTAACGCCCTCTAGTGGTACTTTTCAGAAAATCTAAGTTACCAATCTCGCCATAAATTCCACATCAATTTTAAATACTGTAAACAATGTCAATTAAACGTGAAAAAGAAACACAAGTTGTGTACTAATTCAGAGGCGGTATGTGGTTTCTCTATGAAGGTCTGTCCATTTTCCGTTTTCACTGTGCAACACTATCGTTGGCAGATTACACAATTGTGTCAAGACCACGGATAGAGTGACGCAACATTTCTGTAATCTTTCTGTTATGGGATGAACGCGCCCCAACAATAGCCAAATTAGCACACGCATATATATTCACTCAGAAAACTAAACAAATAATAGAGAAGTAAAAACACAATACATTATGAACATTTTATTTACAAATATAGCTACCTTTGCTATAAAAGCCATCGCATTTGAACCTTTATTTAATCTGTGTTATTACGATTTTCCTTTGAAAGAAATTAAAATAAATACATAATTTAAAAGCAAACGTTCTCAGTACACAAACCCCTTTCCCTCCCTCAGAAACGTCCCCATTATTGCCTTACCATGGCCCATCCCCCTAATCAGTGCACATCTTGTATTCTTTTTAAATCTTATTAATACGTGAGTAGAATTGACACACTGAAATAATGAATATCAACAGAACACTAAATTATCAAAATGGGTTTTCACTCCAAAACGGCATAAAAAGGGAAATATGCTGAAGTTCCAGACCACTGCAGTTCCAGAATTTCGGGGTATTTTCTTATAAAAGTGGAGGGTCTATTCTGCACCCTCTGCATATAGAGCCACGTGGGTAAAAAGTTTGACAGGTCATGGGTTGGAGGTTTTATTTTATTTTTACAGGTCAACGGGTAGAGGTTCCCTGGAGGTAGAATAGTGGTTCTAGTTAAATTAGGATGTTACCATAAAGAAGAAGAAAATACCAATAGCTTATTTTGTAACACATTCAACCCTATGCACCCAGATATTCACACGTCCAGACTCAGGTATGGGTACACAAAACTTCACATTGGTCTACACATGAACAATGTGTCGCTGTTGCGTATCACAATGCCACATATGAGAATATGAGAAAAATCTCATATTGCTAAGGTCACAGTTCCATTACATTAGGAAACATGTTTGATGTTTGGTTTGGGTAAAAGTGAAGTTAATAGAAGCACAAACAGACCACTGCTTCCTCTGGGTGTCGTGTGCGTTAGTCTCTGTCTGAGTATAATTTAACCATAAAGTAACTTAATATTTGGATTGGCTCTCCAAACCCATCATCCCACAATATGTGCAATCATTTAGATTCCTAAGGCACAGGTTTAATGTCATTTAAACAGCAACAGACATAAGATTGAAAATTAAGGTTTCAAGGGATAACTATTTTGGAAACAAGGATAATACCATCTCTGCAAAAGCAAACATGCATTTTTTCTTTAAATAAATCAATACAATCATACGTGCTAATACCTGTTAACTGAAATCAAAAACAACAAAAATAAAAATTAAAGGTCTTGCTTATGAAATTCAACATGTAAATCAATTAAAGATACAACAACCATGTGCTAAAAATATGAACTGCCCTTTTATATGTTTACATATAAATATATTAAAGCTGCCTTTTATTTTAAGGCAGGCAGGTCTTTATTGAGCTGGGTTGCCAGATGAACAGACCCTAGTTGAGCTCTGGTATTCCAAAATAAAAAATGAAAAAAGGTAAACCAAAAACTCCTGGCAAAAAATGAGGCCAGTTTAAAGAGACGCTGAGTGTTCTAAAGCCATTGGTTCTATGTCCTCTGCACACACTACAAGCCCATATCTCCCATCCTTCCAGGGACAAGGATACTGGGATACTTTGCCATTCATGACAAAAAATGACAGAGCCAAATCATTTTTGGCCTGGAGTCTTCAGTATACCAAATTACAGACATGCAATTTTGGATAATTCAACTTGCACTGGATGCTTGAGAGTCCCCGTCTGTGGCTTACTTAGTGCACATGTCTCTACAACATGAGAGACATTGGCAATGTCATTATGAATTTCAAATTAATGAACAGTGTGATTCATATTTAAATATGAATCTTTGCAGACCACATGTTAACTGGACATAAAGGGAGAAGAACTATTATACACTGCCTGTGGGCAGTATGCACCCATCATGCATACTGCCCACTGTACAAGCCTCTGGAGGCATACTGCCCACTGTACAAGCCTCTGGAGGCATACTGCCCACTGTACAAGCCTCTGGAGGCATACTGCCCACTGTACAAGCCTCTGGAGGCAGTGTTATGATCTGGGGTTGCTTCAATTGGTCAGGTCTAGACTCAGCAACGTTATGCAGCAATAAAATGAAGTCAGCTGAGTACCTGAATGTACTGAATGACCAGGTTATCCCATCAATGGGCATATTCCAGGACGACAATGCCAAGATTCATCGGGCTCAAATTGTGAAAGAGTGGTTCAGGGAGCATGAGGAATCATTTTCACACATGACCAGATCCCTGACCTTAACCCCATTGAAAGTCTTTGGGATGTGCTGGAGAAGACTTCACGGAGTGGTTCGACTCTCTCATCGTTAATACAAGATCTCGGCCAAGAATTAATGCAACTCTAGACAGAAATAAATGTTGTGACGTTGCATAAGGTTGTCGAAACAATGCCACGACGAACGCGCGCCGTAATCAAAACTAAAGGAATATTAAAGTGTGCGACCAGGCAGTGTAAAATAAAGAGGATCTGCATTAGTAAAGCATAAATGAGATATTTATCATAAATGTGTTACTTAGAATAAATGTGTTAAAACACAATTAAGAGAGTATTGTAAAGAGAGAAAATGCATGCACCTTTTTTTGCACAATGTTTTGTTACAGAAACAAAATTATTGCATTAGCGGATTCCAATATTGCATGATTTAACATGTAAGGACAGTTTAGGAAATGTACCGTACATGTAAAAACTATAAGGTATAATATGATTCAGATCAGTTCAGTTTGTTCCAGGGTAACGAGACATCCAGGGGCCACATGTATAAACAGTGCTGAGCAGAAAAATGCGCTCAGAAAGGCACGTAAGGGAGTTTCCACACAGAAATTCAGATGTATGAAATAACACGTGCTGTGAGAATACCTGTGTGTACCTCTGCACACGCTGGACGCTACATGTACGCAATGCTGTGTGTACCTCTGCACACACTGGACGCTACATGTACGCAATGCTGTGTGTACCTCTGCACACGCTGGACGCTACATGTACGCAATGCTGTGTGTACCTCTGCACACGCTGGACGCTACATGTACGCAATGCTGTGTGTACCTCTGCACACGCTGGACGCTACATGTACGCAATGCTGTGTGTACCTCTGCACACGCTGGACGCTACATGTACGCAATGCTGTGTGTACCTCTGCACACGCTGGACGCTACATGTACGCAATGTTGGGCGTCAGTGTGATATGGTGACATAGTGACCGAAGGCAGAGGTAGAAAAAGCAAAACTTTTTTTAAGCAGATTTACGACTTTCACCCTGAGCGTTCTTTTACGCATTCTTTTACTCTTGAGTTTCATACATGTGGCCCCAGGTCTTTATCAGGGGAAACAATTTCCTATTTTTGTTGGGAGACAAGTTAAGGTCATTCTAACTTCATTCTGGTGAGTTAGGAAAATGTCAGTGTTCCAACACTTCCAACAGTGTTCCAGGATTCCCAGTGGCAATGTCTCAGGACAAACAGGTATCAACAAACTGAAATCATCTCTTTGTTTCAGCCGTGTAAATGTCCTGACTGGTCACAGCCGTGTAAATGTCCTGACTGGTCACAAGATGGTGGGCTGGCCAGCAGCTACAATTCGGAACAAAAGGAGAAGCATTAGGAAGATACTAAGAATCTGTTTAGTGGCTAAAATATGAGCCATGGAGCAGGTAAGTTTACATTTTTATCTGTCAGGCATACAGGATGGCAGCGGAGAAAGGCATGAATCTTAAGTCACCTCACAGAATATGGCAAATTCTCAGAGCCTAGTTTATGCTGACATGAAATATTTTAATATATTTAACATATGAGAATTGGGCACAGGAAAAAGCGCAGTTGACATGCATTCACAATCGTATACAAAAGAGGCTGTTGCAAGGTTTGCAGATACTATAGTTACTATAGGGCCAAGACTATAAAAGGTTATGCTCTATGTGTGTGTGTGTGTGTGTGTGCGCAAGTGCGTGTGCATGCATGTACTGTATGTGTGGGTGTATGTTTGTGTGTGTGTGCATGCATGTATGTGTGTGTATACAATGTGATTTTGTGCTTTCCACGTGATCTCATATAGTACTGGTGATTTTATGCTTACCGTGTGATCTCATATAGTACTGGTGATTTTGTGCTTACCGCGTGATCTCATATAGTACTGGTGATTTTATGCTTACCGTGTGATCTCATATAGTACTGGTGATTTTATGCTTACCGTGTGATCTCATATAGTACTGGTGATTTTATGCTTACCACGTGATCTCATATAGTACTGGTGATTTTGTGCTTACCGCGTGATCTCATATAGTACTGGTGATTTTATGCTTACCGCGTGATCTCATATAGTACTGGTGATTTTGTGCTTACCACGTGATCTCATATAGTACTGGTGATTTTGTGCTTACCGCGTAATCTCATATAGTACTGGTGATTTTATGCTTACCGCGTGATCTCATATAGTACTGGTGATTTTGTACTTACCGCGTGATCTCATATAGTACTGGTGATTTTGTACTTACCGCGTGATCTCATATAGTACTGGTGATTTTGTGCTTACCACGTGATCTCATATAGTACTGGTCATTTTGTGCTTACCACGTGATCTCATATAGTACTGGTGATTTTGTGCTTACCGCGTAATCTCATATAGTACTGGTGATTTTATGCTTACCGCGTGATCTCATATAGTACTGGTGATTTTGTGCTTACCGCGTGATCTCATATAGTACTGGTGATTTTGTACTTACCGCGTGATCTCATATAGTACTGGTGATTTTGTGCTTACCACGTGATCTCATATAGTACTGGTCATTTTGTGCTTACCACGTGATCTCATATAGTACTGGTGATTTTGTACTTACCACGTGATCTCATATAGTACTGGTGATTTTGTGCTTACCGCGTGATCTCATATAGTACTGGTGATTTTGTACTTACAGCGTGATCTCATATAGTACTGGTGATATTGTGCTTACCGCATGATCTCATATAGTACTGGTGATTTTGTGCTTACCGTGTGATCTCATATAGTACTGGTGGCTTTGTGCTTAAAGGTTGTATCAGCGATTTTGGGTCGAAACATAAATGATCACATTCATCTGATTTTTCCTCACGATCCGCTAGCTGCCCGCCCCATAAGCAGGCCGTCAAAAAACCGCGTCTCTGTAGGCAGCCTATGCTCCGAGATCATACACAAAAACAAATGGTACTACCAACCACTCAAAACCAAAATAAACAGTATTCCAACCAATCACCGACAAGGGGTGGGTGATACTAATACGCTAATACTCTTATCTCGCTGAAATCTTGACGGATTTACAAACGGTTTGGTTTCTTACAAACGTTATTAACGTGGTTATAATTCTGGATGCTTGAACACTATTTTTTAAAACATAACATAATTGGCTCTGAGCTGGAGCTGGCTCTGTTTGTTTGGGATTTCGCTTCAGAAGTTACGTCACCCAAAATCGCTGATACAACCTTTAATGCGTGATCTCATATAGTACTGGTGATTTTGTGCTTACCGCGTGATCTCATATAGTACTGGTGATTTTGTGCTTACTGCGTGATCTCATATAGTACTGGTGATTTTGTGCTTACCGCGTGATCTCATATAGTACTGGTGATTTTGTGCTTACCACATGATCTCATATAGTACTGGTGATTTTGTACTTACCGCGTGATCTAATATAGTACTGGTGATTTTGTGCTTACCGCGTGATCTAATATAGTACTGGTGGCTTTGTGCTTACCGCATGATCTCATATAGTACTGGTGGCTTTGTGCTTACCGTGTGATCTTATATAGTAGTGGTGATTTTGTGCTTACCGCGTGATCTAATATAGCACTGGTGGCAGTTGAGGAGGCCATTACGAATTCTCACATCAGTCCCAGTGCTGGTGTCCCCGAGCTGACCTTTACACACCCCACACTGCAACACAGGGTATATACACAGGTTACATACACAGGGTACATACATGGGGTATAAACACAGGTTACATACACAGGGTACATACATGGGGTACATACATGGGGTATATACACAGGTTACATACACAGGGTACATACATGAGGTATATACACAGGTTACATACATGGGGTATATACACAGGTGACATACACAGGGTACATACATGGGGTACATACATGGGGTATATACACAGGTTACATACACAGGGTACATACATAGGGTATATACACAGGTTACATACACAGGGTACATACATTGGGTACATACACAGTTACATACACAAGGTACATACGTGGGGTATATACACAGATTACATACACAGGGTACATACATGGGGTATATACACAGATTACATACACAGGTTACATACATAGTGTATATACACAGGTTACATACACAGGGTACATACATAGGGTATATACACAAGTTACATACACAGGGTACATACATAGGGTATATACACAGGTTACATACATAGGGTATATACACAGGTTACATACACAGGGTACATACATGAGGTATATACACAGGTTACATACACAGGGTACATACATGGGGTATATACACAGGTTACATACACAGGGTACATACATGGGGTATATACACAGGTTACATACACAGGGTATATACATAGGGTATATACATAGGGAATATACACAGTTACAAACACAGGTTTACATACACAGGGTATATAAATAGGGTATATACACAGTTACAAACACAGGGTATAAACACAGGGTATGTGCACAGGTTACATACACAGTATAACACTGCTCTGGTAGAGGATACATGTAGTTTTATTAAATCTAATAAAAGCATAGACACACTCTGATGAACAGACTGTGGCGATATGACTGTGGTAAACAGCAGGGGGTGATGTACATGTGGAAGTACAGACTGAGGCACAGATTACATACACAGGTACATACACAATTATAGTGGTGCTCGAAAGTATTCATACCCCTTCACTTTTTGCACACTTTATTG
>CM056395.1:4097546-4102546 GCA_029718625.1 Synaphobranchus kaupii | reverse complement strand
GGGTCAGCAGGTGAGGCCAGCGATTGGAAGGCGGTGTGCTGGGGGGTCAGCAGGTGAGGCCAGCGATTGGAAGGTGGTGTGCTGGGGGTCAGCAGGTGAGGCCAGCGATTGGAAGGCGGTGTGCTGGGGGTCAGCAGGTAAGGACAGCGTGGAGGAACGGGGACTCAGTGAGGCCACGGTCTCCTCCAAAATCCTTCTCTCCTGCAGGGCCACAGTAGCCCCCAAAAACAGCACTCAATAAAGAATCTTTTATCTATCATTTAAATTATTCAATCGGTCCTTTCATGTGAAGGTAACATTATGGAACACTTTCCTCATGATTAAGCTGCAGTCTGCTCCCGGCAGGGAAGCTAATTATCAATGAAACACAGCTAATGCTAGTTCATGCTAATGTTTGAGACACAATCACTCACCTCTTCATGGTGCTAATGCTAATGCTAATGTTTGAGCCATATCTACTGCGCCCTGTGTCCTGCGTACAGCGCACTGGCAGAAGTGTGCTGTTTAATGTGCACTGTGTAGCACGCGACTTGCAGTCCGTGAAAAATATCCGTCATACTATTTTCCAACCGTACTGTGGAAGTGTCGTAAGCAGGTCATAAGACGTCCCACCAGTGTTGCCATATCTGCGGTTTTACAGCTAAATTGGGCTACTTTAAAAGGGCAGTCACAGGTAAAAATTAAAAGTCGCAAAGCACACACTTATTAAAAGTTGAAATATGATTATTTATATTTAAAATACATTGGTTTCGGTTAAAAATATATTTTGGGCTAGTTTTGGCTGGAAAGTCTCAAGATCTGGCAACCCAGAGCCCCACTCTTGCGCTGCCATGTCACATGTTGTTTTTGTTGTATTTGAAGGAGAACGTCAGCCGAGCTCCACATCATATTTATGCACTTCTTTTTGTGCTCCCGAATGTACTCATACGGGTTTAAAGTATACTATATTTAGAGAATTTTGCCTACTTAACAACTTTTCCACCCTCTCTACTCAACAAGCCTACCTAATAGTATGGAAGGGCACTGAATCGGACACAGCCCCAGTGTACTCAACAAGCCTACCTAACAGTATGGAAGGGCGCTGAATCGGACACAGCCCCAGTGTACTCACAGTGTTTCCCCTGTATACGTTACGCCGCTGCTGAAATATGACCGCCGCTGCTGAATTTTTTTGTAAACAAAACAAAACAATCCACTCTCTCCCCTTCAAAATGCTGGAGTAAACGGCCTTGTAAACGTTTTAGAGTAACGTAAAAATGTTTTAAACGTAAAGCGCTTTCATGGAAAAGTTGCTGTCATAAACTCATTTGAAATGCGATTGTGTCCAAACTTTCTAAGCAAAGCTAACTTTCAGCAAGGTCGTATATGTCCAGTGCTAGCAAGCAAATGCAGCTGTTCTGGCGAGAGAAGGCCATAGATGTACAACATTTTGAAGTGCTGGACTGCGTTCGGATCCAAAATGTATGCTTTCTTCCTGTCATTCCCTTCCCTTGCTTCAATCCCTTGAATCAAGGGAAGGGAACGACAGGAAGAAAGAATTAAATTTGGATCTGAACGCAGCCCTGTAGTCATGGGCGTAGGATTATGGGGGGAAACGGGGGATGTGTCCCCGCCAATGTTGGAAAGAGTCGAATTGTCCCCCCCCAACCATAATTGATCCCTCTCCCATGTAAAGCTTACAGTCAATAAAGGCTGCAACAACGGTAAAAAATGGCTTAAATTTATGCGGAAAGATATGTAACGCCCGTAAACATAGTATGAATTATTGACCCACCCCCTCACTACTTCAAACAGTAACAATGGTTTATCTCATGGCCACGACAAGTTCGAGTTTATGAAAGCACAAATGGGATATGTAGTCAACAATTAGGGGTGATTGCTCAAGCCGATAATACTATGGACTTCAATTCCCATAACCCAGTGTTTTAGCCAGTGTTTATGGATATGTTATAATCAGGTTGGTTGTAATGGAGAAGTCAGACCGCAAAAAAAGACGATAGAAACTTCACGGAGTATGAAATCGAGACGCTCGTTACGGGGGTAGAGCAGATGGTTTGTTGGTATGTAGGCGGCCTTTGCTACGTTTCACCTGAAACAGTCCTCTCAACTGAAAATCAAATCAAAATCCCCACAGTGAATAAAAGAACCGCCGACCCAGAAGTTTCTCCATTCAGGTAGGCTAGGCTACTGTAGGTGCTGTTCCTAACCTAGCTAACTACTCCTTATTTTTCTACAGTCTATGCCTTATATATACGTTAAAAAAAGTACATGTTTTTTCATAACAACAAGCAATGTATTAGAATGCGATAACGTTAGGTAGCACTGTGGAAATGTCAACGTTGCTGGACAATTGAATAGAGAATTTCTTCAGGGTTCATCATCATTGTGATTGGTTGGAATACTGTTTATTTTGGTTTTGAGTGGTTGGTAGTACCATTGTTTTTGTGTATGATCTCGGAGCATAGGCTGCCTACAGAGACGCGGTTTTTTGACGGCCTGCTTATGGGGCGGGCAGCTAGCGGATCGTGAGGAAAAATCAGATGAATGTGATCATTTATGTTTCCACCCAAAATCGCTGATACAACCTTTAAACTCGGTCCTGGGGCCCCCTGCATATGCTGGTTTTCGTTCCAATCACAATTGCAATCCCAGAATTTGAACAGGTTGTTGATTTTTCTTAATTAGGTGTTTTTCATGTTTAGAGGGACTATTTCCCTTGTGAAGCCACATTATGTTAGAAATAGCTATGCGTGTCATGAATAATACAAGTCAAATATTCACATTGTGCTATATTGCAAACAATTACAAAAAGAGAGGTAAAAATGTTTTAACTGATCAAATTAAACAAATTAAAGACTGAGGTGAATCAATAGGCTCCGAATTGGTGAAATTGTGGACACATTGGCAACAAAAACTAGAGACTTGGTAAATACTGAACAATTCAAAAGACAAAGCAAATGATAACGAGCCAAACCTGCATTGTGTTAATAAGTTTAAGGAAAAATTAAGGAACTTAAAACACAAGTGTTCAACTACTTAATTAGGAGCCTATTGATTCACCTCAGTCTTTAAATTGATCAGTTTAAAAAAAATGTTACCTTATATTATAGTTTGCAAGATAGCACTGTAAGCACAATGTGAACATGGCATAGTCTTCATGGTATGCATAACTATTTCTGACATAATTTGTCTTAAGAGGGTAAATAATCCCTCTAAACATGAAAAACACCTAATTAAGAAAAATTAACAGCTTGTTAAAATTTTGGGATCGCAATTGTGGTTGGAACGGAAACCAGCATACACAGGGGACCCCCAGGACCGAGTTTGAGAACCACAGAGTTTAAAATGTTATAAACTTATCTTATCCACTAATGTACTGATTAGCCTACCATGGCTTTAGATTTATATGAAAGCATCTCAAATCTCGCCTAGTGCTTTGGAAAAAAATAAATATATATATATATATATATATAAATAAAACATTTTATTTTAGAAAATGCCCTGGGTGAGGTTGTGTAGAAATGCAGGAAATGAGTTTTAAAAGGCTCAAATGTTTCTGGGGGAGGACCCCCAGACCCCCCGATACTTCGTATTGCTTTGCTCACGGGAATGGTTGAGGGCCTCGGTCCAATAGTCATGGTTCGCTACTGTTGGATGCTATATTATTAGTGTCCCCCTCCATTATCATCACAAAGAACATTTACTGTTTGTGGTCCCCCCCCCCCCCAATGTTCAAATGAAACCTACGCCCCTGCCTGTAGTTGTCCTTGACTGTACTGTATGTACTTAGGCCTCGAGAGCCCTTCTGGTGCCGGCAGACACATAGAAACCTCCCGGAAGGGTGCGCTTTGTGAGTGCACAAAATGTTTTTTATAGGAATGTTTATTATTATAATATATATATATATATATATATATACACTACTCACAAAAAGTTAGGGATATTCGGCTTTCGGGTGAAATTTCAGGATGAACCTAAAATGCACTATAACCTTTACAGGTGAAATTAATTTGGCCTTCTCTAAACTTTTGAATGCACATGTCCAACTATTCAGTGTTTCAGTACTTTTTGCACAACTTGCTGTTCTCTAACAAGGAGCTGAACGGCAAAATTCACAACAGGTGTTTGATCCATGAATCGACTAATAAATTTCCTGGTTCAATTAGAATTGGTATTTAAACAGTCCTCTTCACCATGCTGTTCACATTTTGACATCATGAGACCAAGACGACACCTAACAATTGATCAACAGTACCTCGCCATTGCGAGGCTTCAAACAGGATGTTCTCAGAGGGAAGTGGCCACTGAGCTTAGAGTGTCACAGAGTGTCATCAGCAGGTTGCAACAAAGATACAGAGAGACTGGAAGAGTCACAGAAAGGCATAGAAGTGGACGTCCTTTGGCCACATCCCACACTGATGACCGCTTCATTGTGAACAGTGCCCTGCGGAACCGGATGATGAATGCCACTCAACTCCAGGCACATTTAAGGGAGGTGAGAGGCACCCAAGTGTCACGTCAGACCATTCGAAACCGTTTACATCAGCGTGGTCTGCGTGCTAGACGACCTGCAAGGGTACCTGACCACACCACCAGGCACAGGCGTCATCGTCTTGCATGGGCCAGGGAGCATTTACGCTGGACGAGGGGCCAGGGAGCATTTACGCTGGACGAGGGACCAGTGGGCCTCAGTGCTGTTCTCTGATGAAAGTCGATTCACGTTGAGCAGAAATGATGGCCGCCAACGATGTTGGAGACGTCAAGGAGAGCGCTATGCATCAGCCACTGTTGTCACCAGACGACCCTTTGGTGGTGGCGGTGTTACAGTGTGGGCAGGTGTGTCTAGTCAATACAGAACTGCCCTACACTTTGTGAATGGTACAGTGACAAGCCCATACTACCTGAATAACATCATTAATCCAGTCATTGTGTTTCTGCATGAACAACACAGGCCTAATTTCATCTTCATGGACGACAATGCTCCAGCTCATCGAGGTCGC